>JACXVO010017168.1:5886-17153 GCA_015501135.1 Hapalochlaena maculosa
CCCAGTATGCAACTGGTACTTAATTTATCGACCCTGAAAGGATGAAAGTTAATATGAATCTCAGTGGAATTTGAACTCAGAATGTAGCGACAGACGAAATATCGTTAAGCATTTCGCCCGGCGTGCTAACGATTCATATTTCTTTATTACCCACAAGGGGCTATACATAGAAGAAACAAACAAGGTAGTTGGGCTAGTCGATTAGATCAACCCCAGTATACAAATTAAGTATGCAACTGGTACTTAATTTATTGACCCCGAAAGGATGAAAGGCTAAGTCAACCTCAGTGGAATTTGAACTCGGGACGTAGCGACGGACAAGATACCACTAAGTATTTTGCCTGGCATGCTAACATGTCTGTCAGCTCACCACTTTCCTTACAGCAATGAATTGCATGAGCTATGAGCACACATTGTAGGAGGTATTCTCTGATAATGAAAAACAACAACACTCAGATATTCTTGTTTGAATCTTCCGGGAATGTATTATGAACAAAAACATAAATTAGTGTTATATACAAACTATTTTGTGAGGAAATTAATGATATTTTGCATTAACAAAGAAACAATATTTTACAAATTCTATTTTAAAGAAAATTTTAATAGACAATGTCATAAAATATTGTCAGTACTTGGTGTGAAATCAGAACAAGTGAAATCTTTACAAACTGTGTCTATAGGTTGTAAATCTGTGATTTTTGTTGGTGAGAAAACTAGGTTCCAAGAATATAAATGTTTATCTTTATGTTTGAAGAATGGTTCTTGTGTTTGACTGAATATGTTAGGTGATTTCATGTGGTTTTGTGTGTTCTCCTGTGTTTCGATGAACATATCAGTTGACGATATGTAGTGTTTTGTACTTTCAGGTGTTTGACAAAGAGGATCAACTGAGTGTAATAAATATTTTGGTTTACTTTTCTGTGTCGGAGAAAATGTATCAGGGGAGAGCAAAGGGTTACAAGTGTTAGTCTCTGTTTCATTATATACATCTGGTAACTGTATAGAATTATCTACACCTGGCTGTGTTTTAGTCAATATATTCGGAATGTCACTCTGGACAGAAGTGTTTAAGGTAAATATATCAGGTGACTGCAGAAGTGCCTGGACGTTCTGAGAGAAATTTTTGGACATATGTGAATGGACATTGGAATCTTCTGATTGTGTACAGAATAAATCAGGTGAAGCATAAATATCTAATGTCTTATTACATTGTACAGGTGTTCTTTGATTTAAATGAGTATTATTCTGTATTTTACACTTGACATTTGTTAAATTTTGATGTGATTCCTTATATGTTTCTGGTAGGATTTCTGTATCAAGAAACTCAGATGTTATATCACAAAGAGTTTCTTTAAATGCTTCAGGAGACGGAGTTTGCTGTTTATTTACATCAGTTTTTGGCTTAAAACAGGAAGAAAATGGATTGTCTATGGAAATGGTATTTGTGTTTTGTAAAGTAAACAAATGTTTTATTTTATTTTGTGTTGCAGAAAGAACTTCAGGTAAAAATAAATCTTGTGATTCTGGAAAGGATTTATGAAACTGCCCTGGTTCCTGAGATTGTTCCACAATTTGAAAAGTGTTTGCCATTGTTTTAGGAATTATTAAAGAATTACATCTAGAGATTTCTTTTGATTGTATATAATTAGTAGTTCTTGGTAATTTGATTTCATTTCGAGGCAATATTTTTGGAGAAAACAAAGGTCGGAAGTTAGCATAAGTTTCTAATATTTCACCAGGTGAATCTATGAATGGTTGATCTTTTTGATTGAGGGGGCCCGTGGGTGAAGACGGCACACTGATTATCTTTGGAATGGTATTGGAAGGAGACAATTCATTCATTTTGTATCTTGGTTGGAATTGATTAGAGTTACTGATTTTTTTGAAAATTTGTCTTTTTAAAAGGTATTTGGATAGAGGATATTTAGATTTTTTAGAATTTTGCTGATTAAAAGTACTGTTAATACCATCTCTTCTATTTAAACAAATATTTCTAACAGAAACTGGGGTACTACTTGGTGTTTGTGGAATAAATTGGTTTGGAGATTTCCAAGAACAGCTAAATAGGTCTTCTGAAGCATTAACAGATGATATCACATTTGGATTAGGAGAGGATAAAAATAATTCAATTGAAGGATCATGTAAATCCTGTGATGTATTGCCCTCTTTTTTGGGACTTTCTTGGTAGTTTTGTTGAAGACTTACAATTGGTAATAATAGATGAGATTCAGAGTTGTGACGCTCGACAGAAAAATTTGAAGGAGAATTTGGACGAGACTGTCTTTGATTCTCTGAAGAGCATTTAATTGGAGTTAATGGGAATAAGCTTTCAATATTTTCTTCAGTTGAAGAATCTTTATGTGGTAGATTTCTATATGACGTTTGACAAATATGGAAATGTGGAACTGGTGTAGAAGTGAGGCTATGACATTTTCTCAGATTAACATTGGTTGAGAAAATATGAAAGCCATCTGCAGTTGGTAAGTCTGAAAGGTGAACTTTCCTGGCTGTGGAAGAGATTTGAGATCTCTTATTTGGAACAGAATGACGGGTTTTATTGTGTAGTTGGAGATTATTATTAACAAATTGTTCGCTTTCAGATAAGCTTGCATTGCCTGATTTTTTTGAAAAACATGAAACTTCTTTACCTCCATTATATGAAATATTTTCTTTATGTTCTGAAAAATCATTGCAGTGACATCTTGGAAGATATGATCGGCATTGATTATATTTCTTCCTTCTCTTAGATTGGTTTAGGAAAGATGGTTCACTTTCTAGGTTGAAATCTTGATTTGGCTGTCGTTTAGACAAACACCTTATAGAATGGATGGTTTCTTGAAAGGGAGAAAGCTGCTTAAAAGAAGCAGATGTAGATATATCTCCGTTAATAGATTCATTCTCAGAGAACATTCTGCTAATGTGAAAGGAACTAATGACCGAAACATCAATGCAAGTATCATGAGGAATATTCGATACGTCGGCAATTTTTGAAGAGTCTCTGGGAAAAATATTGCAAATATTGTTTGAAGAACCAAGTTTGGATGATGATTCTTTGATAACATCAACAGAAGATATGCGTCTCTTAGCAGACTGGAACTTGGAAAAGTATTCATTTGTAGAAGAGATTTTTAAAGGACATTTACTATGTAAATTAGAAATGTTTTCATTGTTGACAGTAGTTTCAGTTAGAATTTTAGCTGGACTGGATGACAAATATATATCTGCACTTTTAAGTAAATATTCGTCATCATCCACTGTAACATGGTGTCTTGTAACAGTTTTATTTCTAATGTCACAAAGCTGATTCGCTTCCCTCCAGCTATTTGATTTATAATTATGCATTATTAATTCAGAATGACGACAAGTCATATTATCAATAAATAAATCACTTCTGTTTGATTTGTCCGTGTTTCCATGGTTTGGGTTATTAGATACTCTGCAATTACTTTCCCAGATACATTTTAAAAAGTGATATGGAACTGATAAGTTGAGAAGGAAATACGTCACTGTTGATGAATGGAAGCTTAAAAGAGAAAGAATATTCATCTCCCTTATTTTCCAGTCTCCTGTTTCTGTTGGCGATTTATAAATATCTGCATATCTTGTCTTGTTTACAGCAGCAATTGTAAACATCTTTAGATTAGATTTACTGCAAGAAGTTTCTCCTGGAGTTGTTTTAAAATTGTAGCTGTCTAGAGAACACATCTGGTTTTCACTAGATGTTGCTGTATGAATTTTTCTTAGCACAGTATTTTCTGGAAATCCAGGAAAGCATTCATGTGGTGAATTGCTGAAGCTGTTTAAGAAAGCCTCTAAGTCTTCTGATTCAGGAGCATAAGAGACATTATTATAATTATTTACATTCAAAGAACATTCCATAGAATATTCTTTGTGAGGAATAAGCACTCCCAGTGAATATTTATGTCTCATATCAGAAGAGTTGTTATTCCCTAAGAACATATCTGCACAACCAGATGCATAAGAAAGAATTGCTTCATTTTGACTATTAGCAAGAGAAACTTCTGGAAGATGCTTTACTCTGGCACGACTTCCAGATGGAACTTTCTTATAAGAATGAAGCAAATGATCTGAAATATTTCCTGCAGACAAATCAAGGAAACAGTTTGAAATAAAAGATTTGTAGGTCTGAGTTGACTGTAATTTCATAGCATGAAATGAAGAGCTTCTTTGTGAACAAGAGTTAATGAGATTAAGGGTTTCACTTTGCCCAGGACTTGGTATTAAGATATCTGAGCAATTTCTGCTAGTTTGAATCCCAGATAGATTCCTTTCATATGATAAAACAATTAACTCTTGAGAAATTAATGGAAAAGCGGAACTACTATTGGTCTGTTTAATAAGTAATGGTGATTCTGTCAGAGTTAATGCTGTTGGTGTTCGAAGAATTTCTTGAATGAGTGCAGGAGGTGTGTTCTGGGTGTTAAAATTTTTAGATTTAGTTAAAAGCATCTTAATTGTGCATGCCATTCCAATATTGCAGTTGATCATCTGAGTGGCAATTAGCTCAGTTGGAAGTGTCTGGCACTGTTTTCTGCAATTGCTTTTCAAGACTGATAACAACATCATGTTGAAATCAGATTTTTCAAGAGGATGTAAAGTTTTAAAACCAAACAGAAAACTCTTTCCAGTAAAAAAGCCACTCAACAAATTCATTACATAATCAGAATCATATGAACACAACAGAGAACGAATCTCGTTAGCAGAGCCTCCAAAATAAGGTTCAAGGCTTTTGCCAAAAACTGTGGCACTGCAAAGAGCAGATCCATCAGCAATTTCCAGACAGAGTCGATACCGTTGAGGAATATTGCATGTATTGTAATTAATTTTACATCGGAAACAGCGCCAAATTTTTGAATGACAATTTATTAGTAATTTACTATAGCATTCAATGCAATAAGGGTAGATGACATTCGGATCTCGAATTCTGACCACTGTGGCTACAGTCAATGCATGGAATCTGGATGGCATTGGTTATTTTATGTTTGGAGAGTATTGAGAAGAATATCTCCTGAAATAGAAAGAAACAGAAAATAAATTTAATGAAGGTTTAAACATTTTGTTACCAAATTGTCTGAAACTGATTTTCTATGATACAAAATTTCCTGTTTTGAATAAAATAAAAAAAAACCCTTCCAATTAACATTTTATGTTAACTTATGATCCAAACAGCAGCATAATATTGACAGAGATCATCATCATCATGAAAATCAACATCATTTAATGTCTGTCTTCCATGCTGGCATGGGTTGGATGGTTTGACTGAGGTCTAGTGTGCAAGTACCTGCATCAGGCTCCAGTCTGGTGTGACAGTGTTTCCACAACTGGATGCTCTTCCTAACGCCAACCACTCCGAGAGTGTAGTGGATAATTTTTACGTGCCACCAGCACAGGAGCCAGTCAAGGGATGCTGGCATCGGCCACGTTCAAATGGTGCATTTTATGTGCCACCAGCACGGGGACCAGTTAGCCTAGCCTGGCATCGATCATGTTCGGATTGTGCTTTTCTTGTGCCACCAGCACTAGGTGCCAGCCAGTCAGAAGGAACTGGTCATAGCTACGATTTTGGATTTACTTGACTCAACAGGTCTTCTCAAGTATATCATGTAGCCAGCCCATCAAGGGTACTTGTAAATTAGTTGGATACTGATCATATTTGGATGGTTTGATTTTGTTAAATTCTTCTTATTTTTGTTAAGATACTGTCTTTAATTTTAAAAAGTATGGTAACAAAAGGGTTAATCAAAGTATCATAATGGATATAACAGATAACACAAAACAATTATTTTAATAACTACCATATATACTCGCGCAACATGTGATCTCGCGTATCATGCCCCCCCCCCCTATTTTCATCCCATAAAAATGATTTTATTATATGTATCATGAGTCATAACAATACGGATACGGAAAGTGACTTTGAAAGATTTTAGTTTGATAAATTTTATATCTTGTGTATGATGCAACCCCACTAAAATTCAAAACAGTTGTCAAAGGTCGTATGATACACGAGTATATACAATAATCTATTTTAACAATACAAAACTATAACAGAATGGCCTAAGTCGCTTCAACCAATGGGCCCTTATTGGCAAATTCACCACATGGTGGCCCTTTATTAGATATATTAATGATAAAATTTACATACAGTGCTAACAATAATAGTGATAAGAGGAAAATAATGAATGAATGAACCAACCACTGGATTAACAAAGATATATTTTATTATGATTAACAGAGAAGATATTTAACAATGTATGTGTTAATATTGTAAGGAAATGTGTGTCTCGAATATTATGAACGTAGCCATGTTAAGGTAAACAATGCATGAGTGAAAAGAGTTCTATTGAATTAATAAAGTTCATAGAGAAAGAGATAGGTGAATTCTGAGATATAGAGACAGAGTTTCAATACAATTGTTGTTGTTGTTGTTGTTAGCAGGGATTGGTATCATGATAGATGTTAATTTCTCTGCTGATGATGTCTCTGTGAATAACACTGTTGGCTGACAGTCAATGGCTGATGCCACAGGCCAGAGACCTTACTGGTCTGGCAAGAATGCCAGAGAGATGAGAGTGAAATTGCTTTGTCTCAACGTTAAATACAAAGAAATCTGCTCAGATGCGATATTCTTCTGGGTGTTTGGTGATTAGTTGCACTTGATGATCAGTTTTATTTAAGGTGAATAATTATATTCAGGAAAATAAACACAAGTTTAAATATAGGATAAACGCTAAGTACTTTCAACAGTAATAAAAGAAATTTAAAAGATTTAAATTTATTTGCCTAATTTAACATCTTAGGTTTCTTTATTGGGCCCACTTCGTCAGGTCTCTGGTTTGAGAATAGTTTCCTCCCATCAGTCTCCCAAACTTGGCAAACATCTACCAATGGGGAATATGACAACCTTATTCTATGTAAAAAAAAAAAACACACAGCAAAACACATACCAGAGATACATACAACAGTGTACAACAATTAGAGGGTCTGTTCGTTGTTGCTTGACCTGCAAAAACTAGTAGCTAAATTGAACCATACTTTTATTCAATGCGGCCATGCTGGAGCACTGCCTTTAGTCGAACACATCGACCCCAAAACTTATTCATTGTAAGCCCAGTACTTATTTTATTGGTCTCTTTTGCTGAACTGCTAAGTGATGGGGACACAAACACACCAGCATCAGCTGTCAAGAGATGATAGGGAGACAAATACAGACACAGAAACACACACAAAGAATATATATATGATGAACTTCTTGCAGTTTCCGTCTATCAAATCCACTCACAAGGCTTTGTTCAGTCCGAGGCTATAGAAGACACTTGCCCAAGATGCCATGCAGTGGAACTGAATCCAGGACCATGTGGTTGGTAAGCAAGCTACTTACCACATAGTCACTCCTGTGCCTATAAAAAAAGTAGTGGGGGGACACATTGAAAAATATAGTTCTAAATGTGCTCTGTTAAAATGGCTATGGTTCGAGCACTTTCAAGTATAAGCTAACATAAACAGTGCTGATTGGGAGCTAAGCAACATGTACACGTCTTGAGTCATTAAAAACCTTGAAGTGAGACCTCACAATTTTTTTTCCTACTCTAGGCACAAGGCCCAAAATTTTGGGGAGAAGACCAGTCAATTAGATCAACCCCAGTACACAATTGGTACTTTATTTATCGACCCTGAAAGGACGAAAGGCAAAGCTGGCCTCAGCAGAATTTGAACTAAAAACATAAAGACAGATGAAATACAGCTAAGCATTTCACCCGGCATGCTAATGTTTCTGCCAGCTCCTCATCGCCTTAGAGACCTCATGATTTTGATAATCCTGCATGACATTCACAAGTCTATAACCAAGATGATCAAGCTGAGTGTATTTCAAAGGCTGAGTTTCCTCTTCAAAGCCAGAAAATAGTTCAGAATGAAATAGTTACTGACCTTCTATGAAACACACATGCAGCCCACAAAATGGGTCTTTAAGCAGCATACCAACTACTTACCTCTGTTCATTTGTTGCATTTTCCATGTCTTGCACCCAGTCCCTATACCTCTTTTTTTACAGTCCCCTGTACCACAAAAAACACAATCTAGAGACTAAATTGCTGAAATTCCATGTTTCCCACCTAAACACCGACACATCATCACCATCACTGTCATGACCAGCACTACGACATCGTCGTCGTTGCATCATCATCATCAGCAGCAGCTGGTCAAGTGATTTGCCCAGACCATCAAGTGATATAAGTCTTTTGCTGGTCTGAATGTCTCATCTGCACATTCCACAACAATAAATAAGAGCGGTAATTTCCAAACTGAACTGGAGACCCTAGCAGTTGACAGTACTCCCCCACCCACCCCGCTCAGCATCTAGATATATTTAAGACCAACTCAATAAAGTTCATCTACTGAAATAGTTCATGTTGACCATGTTGCATCCCATGATTTCAGCGTTCGCTTTGGTGGTGGTTACCAGGTGCCAGGCCACCTTTGATTTGGTTTGGGGCTGTTTATTCTCATATTTGCAGCTGTCTTCTATTTACATAACCGGGACTAAGAGGTGCAACTACTCTGGATCAAAGTGGGCCCTGGACCAATACTAGCTACGACGGGATTCCATAATCCTCCAAACCTTGCAACTCCCAAAATGAAGGTCTTAACACCTGAAGAAGTTCATAACGAGAACATGCAGAAGTTGATACTATTTTTTTTCATTGGACCCCCTCGGTGGAGATTAGGGGTCGTTGTTTTACTAATTAAATTACCTTAATAGTATCTTTTTTCCTATCAAATATTAAAAGTACAGAGAACGAAGAATACATTGGAATAATTAGATTCGTGTTAGCCCTGACAGAGTAGATCAACCACTGCGTTTCTTTTTCCCTCACATACTTAGTGTATCGAGGACTACATTATCCTATGCGTTCTTTTGGAAGGCTGTTGGGTGTGATTTAAAGAAAAATTCAATTGATTTTAATGGCAAGTTTAGAAATCAGGTACATTCCACTTTTTCGTCGCGGTCATATTTCGAACTTTTCTTAATCGCGATCATGATATAACAAAAACAAAGAATTTTTAAAGTTCTTTTTGTCAGTTTCTAAGCAATGGTGAAGGAACAGAATTATAGAAAATGTAGTAAATTAAATCATAAAAGTCGTCATAATTCCATCGGGCGTGTTAAGGCAATATTTGCCGGTCGTACATTTAGTTTAGTGAATCAGAAACATTTCATTTTAAATGTTAATCAGTTGGAATTAATACGTAAATAGCTGTATTTCCTTAAGTATAATTAAAAACAAAAATTTCTGAACAATTCAAATACCAACTTATCTATTACCCCCTTTTATTCTTCGTAGCTATGACAGAAACTTTTTTTTTTAAAAAAAAGGACGACTTACAGAATTCATGACAAATCAAAATGCTTGGCGCAAAATTCAAATAATTTTATTTCTTTGATGGAAATTCCGGGCATTATTGAGAGATAGCAGCCAAATCTTCTTCCACTGTCATACACTGGATTATGTGATCTGCCAAACACCGTCTTGAAAAAGTGGGTAGGAAAATAATGGTCAAGGTGGGAGAGTCTTTAACAAGAGGTGTGACATGATAGTCACGGTTGGGTCAAAATAATATTAATTATAATAACAACAACAATAATAATAATAAATAACGGGAATTAACTCTGGTAAACTTCCGGAGTTTCGACGGAAGAAAAGGCAAATTAATGAAAGCAAGCAAGGGGAAATAATTTGAAGTTCTTCTCACAAAAAGGTAGAAATAAACGTAGCGGTTTATTTTCCTGAGTCATTTTTGGAAACAAGTTTTTGGTTCCAATTTCTGACATTTTTGGAGAAATATTCTAATATTATTGCTGTTGGACTGGATTAAATCGAGTCTAGTCGTTATGGTGAGTATTTCGGCACTGAACAGATTACTTCCTGTGATTTTTTTGTTTTGTTTGTCGTTCTTCTAAATTTTTAGATAGATGATCTCTTTCTCTCTGGGATATGCTGCTTTATAAAAGTATATATGTATATATAATATATTTTGTATACGTATGTAGGATTGGGATTTTATGCTTGAAGGTATTAGCTTGATCAATATACATTTGTTGGGGTAAATGTATGAGCTTGTTGGATAAGAAAGCTCAGTAAGTCCATCTGATCATGGTTTCACGTAGACAGTTTCCAAGATGTGAACTTATAATACTTAATTATACATACACTCGCATTATATATATATATATATATATAGAGAGAGAGAACGTCTGTCCCCCCCCCAAAAAAAAAACCATATACCCTATATTAAGCAGTATTCTAGCATAATAATGCTTACCAATTAAAACGATCAAGTAGCATCTAATATATGTAGTCATAAATTAGGAACTATGTAACAAGTTCAGTCTTACGAGAATGAAGGGCAAAGAATAAAGAAACCTCTCAAGATATAAAATAAAGATTCAATGCTTACAAGCATGTTTAGATTTAGAAGTGTGCTTGATCTGCAAAGGATCGCATGTAGTGAGAGAGGTTCTGAGAAATGTTGGAGTAAATTATCAGAATCGAATAAGTAATATTCCTACACTATTGAAAGACCAAAAGAAATGAGGTTGAGGAGAGGGTCATCATTCGAGAGGTAGTTACCCGAAAGTTTTAGGATCGGGCGATTGGGCTGTTAATCCCCTGTAAATAAAAGTTGTTTTTTTTATTCCTTTATTTGTTTCCGTCATTTGATGCGATCAAATCGACCCCAAGACTTTATGAGTACTTTTGCCGAACCTCTGAGTTACCGGGGACTTAAGCTGACCAGCATCAGTTGTCAAGCAATGGTGGAGGGCAGACACACACATATTTGTGTGTGTGTGTATGGTTACATTGCAGCATTACTCCCGGGCCCAAACCCCGGGAAAAAAATAGTGCATTAGGTGTAATGGGACTTCCTGAAAACGAATATGCAAAAAAAATGTGGGTTAGCGTAGGGCGGGTATGGGGGCAGCCCTCGGTAAGTTCACATCGCACACACGCGAAAGAGGGGGCAAAACGAAACGAATTTGCAAAAAATGCGCGTGCGCGAAGGAGGGGAAGAAGGCGAGCGAACTACGAGAAAAATATTTGGTAAATTTTTAAAACAAATCAAAACTAATTTACATCCTGCGTATGACGAAGAAAAAGTCCTAACACAATTAATTAGTCATTATTATTATTATTATTATTGACAATCTTTTAATTTTATTTCATGTTTTATCATGCCTAATTTCA
>JACXVO010017173.1:251067-261585 GCA_015501135.1 Hapalochlaena maculosa
AGGAGGGGAACCTATATGCCTAAAAAGATGGGAAAACCGGCCCCTATGAGCTAGCATGGCTGGAAGGTGGGTTTTCTTCTCCTTCTATACCCTTGTATGCGTCCCACATCCTAGTATAAAATAAAGTAAAATAAAACATTTTATCCAAAGCCAACTGAATTTAAAATATTCTTTCATTGGAACTAACTAAAAATAAGATAAATAAATATAAATAATTAAATAAAAATATGTTCAAAGACTTATCGCCTCCGTATTTTAAATATCGCTATAGCAACCTGTATCATCTATAATTAGTTATGTTGTGACTATCAATATATTAGATAAAATGAATACCTGAAAATTGAATAAGATTTTCAAAATTGCCGGAATGAAAGAAAGTTAATTCATTTCTAAATCGAATAAGATTTCTCAAAGGAAACAAAGAAAATTAAGAATTTTATATTTATAATCTAAGAATAAGTTCTATATTTTCTTTAAAAAGAAACTTAATCCTGAATTATGATGTACAAGTACAAAACTTCTGACTGAAAACTAATGATAGAACGAGACAGCTATAATGAATATCCCTTTACATGCGTCTAGAATGTATTGAGATCAAGAATTAAGCAACAGGCTTTAATTAAATTCTTTCATTACAAAAGAGTATTTCTATGTGGAAAAATTTACTTCTATACAGGATTCTAATCAGTAACTATATTTAGTAATGATCGATTTTGTTAAAGCCTATATCCCCGTTATTCTTGTAGATGAGAAGTATATTCAGCTCCCTTAGACCAATTTATTACTGATGTCACCTCCAACGTCATTTGACGTAAAGGACCTCAATGAACATTGATATTTTTTCAATATTGAGTTTTATTATATCGCTGATTTATCAAACATGAAATTGATTGCGATATTTTTACAATCTCAATGTATCTAAATGTATTTATAAACGTTTTTTTTTTATGGTGGAACTCAAAGAAGGTAAAGCTGTAAATAACAGCGTAAGAATATTGGAATGGTGAGGTAATAAAAGATGGAAAGGCAGCATTCGACTGTTTTGTCTTTTTTTTTTGCACTCTAATGGGTTTCTATAATTCAATAGCGTTATCGACTTGTTCCGCATTAAAAAAAGAATTATCTCGGAGTAATGTAAAGCTCATTCATTTTGGCTTGTTTCGAAAATGGATGGAGAGAATTGAAATCGTTCCTTGGGTACGATGATTAACTCACGTTCACAGATGTGGTTTCATGCTTCACAAGAAGCCTTCGACTAGTTTTTTTCATACCAATAGCATTTTTTAACCGCTTTCTAGTTCCACATCGAAAACTCTGTTTGATGTTTTAAGTTCTTAAAAGTTTTTCAGACTTTTTTTCGTATGGGCCCTTTTATTGATAACACACATGAAACTCTAGTTCCCTTCGAAGTAATCTCCCCCAACTGCAATGCACTTGTACCGTTCCAACAACTTCTGGAAGGCCTCTTGTGTGAGCGTGTCAATAACCCTCGTCACAGCTTCTTTCATCTCCTCAATTGTCTCATAACGACTGCCTCTGAGCTTAGGGAATAACCAAAAGTCACTGGGAGCAAGTTCTGGGCTGTAGGGAGGGTGAGGAACTGTCTTGATGTCCATCTGGGTCAAATAGTCTGTGACAAGGATGGAGTTGTGGACTGGTGCATTGTCCTGGTAGGAATGTCACTGACCTGATTCGAAGAGTGCTGGCCTCAACATAGTATTCCTTGTTG
Source organism: Hapalochlaena maculosa (assembly GCA_015501135.1). Classification (NCBI taxonomy): domain Eukaryota; kingdom Metazoa; phylum Mollusca; class Cephalopoda; order Octopoda; family Octopodidae; genus Hapalochlaena; species Hapalochlaena maculosa. The sequence goes on from JACXVO010017173.1 coordinate 252,797, forward strand.
ACTTGTTATTTATTTGGCCAATCAACTGGTGTTCTGACTTCCCTACTCCTCTCAGACCCCTCATCATCTCTCACAGACTCCCTGCGTTCCTTGAATCTCTTGTACCACTCAGAAACCGATGCTCGATTCATGCAAGATGGTCCATAAGCAGTCTAAAGCATTCCATATATTTCTGTGGCAGTTTTTCCAAGTTTAAAACAGAATTTTATTGTATATCGTTCTTCTAAAGTGTCCAGATTCCATTTTGAAATTCACCAGCTGTGACAATCAGGCTTTAGTAGTGTGTATTCCAATTCCTGCTATAGCTGTTCATTTGAACCTGAAATAAGAAAAATTGGTCAGTCATCTCATAAGAAGTAATAGCAATAACATGCTAAATTTCCAAGAGTCTACGATAATTGTAAATGCCTGTACAAAAAAGTCTGGAAACTTATTGAATGCATCTCGTAACACAGATTTAAAAATACTGCCTACGTTGAGCTTGTAGTCCTTTACACCATTTTCATAAGCTTCTCTAAGACCACGTACACTCATTTTTGTTCCATATCTTCAATGGTTCTTATCCATTATGCCAACTTCTGTGTCTTGTGGAGTTTCTTTATCTTTCTCTTGTTTCAATCATCAGACTACAGCCATTCTGAGGGACCACCTCAAGGTATGTTAGTTGAACAAATTGACCTCATTATGATTTCTTTAAGCCTGGATTTTATTTTATCGGGTTCTTTCGCTGAATCACTAATTTACAGCGATGCAAACGAACGAACACCAGTTATCACTCGACAGAGGGACAAGCACAGGAACAACGCCACACGCTCGGGCATGTATCTGCTTGCTCTTACTTTACTAATAACATACAACTCAGAACACCCAGCTGCATGGTCGGATGGTCAGCGACTATATCAGCATCCTCACAATGCTTGCTAATGGTTCTGTCAGCTCCAAACCTTGATAATTTACATGCTCGGGATTTCTCAGTCTTTGTATGTTAATTTCTTTATCGACCCCGAAAGAATGAAAGGCAAAGTCGACTTCGGCGGAATTTGAACTCAGAACGTAGCGGTGGACGAAATATCACTAAACATTTCGCACGACATACTAAGATTTCTTACTTCTTTATTGCCCACAAGGGACTATACTCAGAGGAGACAAACAAGTACAGACAAGGTGGCCGGGCCAGTCGATTAGATCGACCACAGTATGCGACTAGTACCTAATTTATCGACTCCGAAAGGATGATAGGCTAAGTCGACCTCGGCGGGCTTAGAACTCAGAACTTAGTGACAGACGAAATATTGCTAAATATTTCATCCGACATGCTAATACTTCTGCCAGCTCTCTGCCTCCTTTATTTTAATTCTAAACGCCAATCATCACTAACGCCTACATCAAGCTTCTCTTTTTCCACGACCTGCCTATTACTAAAAATGCATCATTTTCTCCGTTTTCTTTCCTTCTTTTCTCTTACTTTTTCCAATGAAGTACCTGCTAATCCTACGAAGATATTTCCCCCACGCTTGCCTATATTCTGACCAATGAAAAAGCGCACGTCATATTTTGTTTGACGCGCAGGAACGTAAAATTCAAGTAATTATATGCAAGATGCCACCTGCTACAATTAGAGATGCATACCTAGTAATGTATATACATGTATGTGCACAAATACGTATACAAAATATATGATAGAGCTGATCCTCAAATGAATGAAGATGACTTTTAATATATATTTTATGAGTTTGAAGGAAAGGATAGTGTCCATGACCCTTGAAGGTCCTCCGAGACCAGTAAGATCGATGTCGTTTATATTCCGTCAAACTGCTCTAAGTCGAACTTACAGGAAAGATATCACGTATGAGGATAATCCAGAAGGCTATTGTTCAAGTAAGGTACGTAATGACTGGCGCATTATCAGGTGCATGGTCTGGGGAATTGGAGAAATGTGTTAAGAGGGGTGGAGTAGAAAGTGCAAATTTAATTTATTATCTCCGCCAACGAAGTTGGAGGAGGCTATGTTTTCAGTACTGTTTGTATGTTTGTTTATTAATCGTCTAGCATCCACATCGCTTCAGCGATCATCACCAAACTTGGTCAAAATGTTTGTCATGGTCTAACTTAGAATTGATTTAATTTGGGGGTATCTAGGTCAAAGGACAAGGTAACAAAATAGTCCCAATGATACTGGATATATTACACATAGCAGTTTTTTTTAACATACATAATACAGGCGAAGCTTGCTTTCAGTGAATAGAGCATAAAAGTATGAATTAAATTTATATTATTTTCCCGTTTTCTTTGCTTTTTTGTTGTTGAGAGTGGTCGGGCTCAATTTTAGTACTCTCGTTTGTTAGAGCAGTCAAGTTTATTTCATACCTTCTCATTTTTTTTTAAAAAATCAATTCTGACTTATCGTTGCCTTGGCGGAGGTTTGCACTCAGTGAGTGCTCGTTTTTAATTTAATCAGTTGTAATCTAATCAATATATTTATTAATACTTAATACTTTTAAAATTAAACTCATATATCCTACAAAGTGTCTTTTACGTTAATCACATCCAATTACTCGGGGAAGGAGTTAAATCTCACTTTGTGCCAAAGTACCTACGTCCTCTTTGAACATTTTCTCCACCCACGTGCACTGATTTTTTATCCATTAGGACACGGCCCATAGCTGTACTTTGTTTTGGAATGCGTGATCTTTATAATTTTCAGATTTAAAACTTCACTCTCTGCTTCAGTATTTTTCTGGTACGCTAACTATCTAGTATTTTCCCACTTACCCTGTGTGTATGGTGCAAGTGTACCTTTACAGGAAAATTCTGGACTGAGTAAGATTTTTCCACTTTGTGTGTCTTGTAATGTATGTGTTATGATCTTTGCAGGAATAATCTAGAGCTATTTTTGTTGGCGAATGTGGATATTTGTTGTCATAAATTGTTGTGCGTGCTCGTGTTGTACGTACCCTTGTTTTTTTTCTTTTGCTTCCTTTTTTCCTCTTCAGTGGTGTATCCACTGGTTCTCTCTTCCGCTTCACTTTTGTATATCCTTCTTCCGTGCCTTCACTCATATCAGTCACTGCTTTCTTCATCTGCTTCCCTTTTTGCTACGCATCCTCTTGAATGCTCTCAATTTTACTTTAATCGTCCATATTCATTATTTCATGGTGTATATTTAAGGAGCACATTTTTCTCTTGTACCCCTTCTGGTCATAACTGTATCAAGTCAGAGGCTTCTTCTCGACCACAACATTTTGCCTTATTTCATCTGACAACCCGATTATTTCTCCATGATTTTTTGAAATTTTTAAAACCCATAACCCTACCAGTTCAACTGTTAGTTTCTCGTCGCTTGGATTATTTTTGCACCTTCCTTTGCCTCTGACAGAACCACTACGGCAAACCATACTTCAATTTCAGGAGGAATCCTTCGTAAATGCAGCTTATTAATTCTTTCCTAGATATTAGCAGCAACGCCAACTCCTGTTTTTAGAGTGGTGGTTCCGTGTGCCGTTGCCGGCTCTTCGTTAGCAAACCTCACCTCTGTAGCTCCATACTTTTTATCGCTTGTGTAAAATACTATCTTTCTAAATGCTTGCCAAACCTTTTTCAATTTCTCCTCAGGTACTATTGCTATCTTTTTGTAGGTAGATAGGTTCTGTATACCACTGTACATTTTTTCCCTCATGATCGCTTCAGAAGGGATTAGTTTAATTTTCGTCCCCTTCATTTCCGGCATTTCAGCATAGCTTTCAAATCCTTCCACATCTATGATCACATCTTCCATTCTTAACTGTTGCTAAGTATTATTTTTCACCCGTTTCTGTCACTTCTGCATAGCTTTTCACGCACGGGATACTGCATTCCATATTAGCCAATTTTCTTCCCCAAATGGGAGGCATCACAAAAACATACCTGCTAAAACAGGTGAAGCATTTTCAACAATATCGAAAAAAAATACAAGTAATCTAAACAACTTCCAGCAAGGAATTTTAAAAAATAGTAAACTAACCCAATAGTGTGTCTCACAGGGATTAGCTGCAATATACTTAATAAATAAATACACACACACACGCGCAAAGATGACGTTTTAATACTAGCAGTCCTCTTGTGGTCTCCCAATTCGGAATCAGTGCACGTTTAGATGTTACTCATGATGACATGGTTAGGAGAGTTTGGATAGGAACGAAATGTCTTATCTACATGAAAAGGAGTATTGCTGAAGGGGATAACAAACAGATTGAAGAAAGACAGTGAGGGTTAAAGACTCGTTTGTTCCAATACGGGTGAACATTAACCCGTGAAGTTATATTTTGGATCAATCGAAGATAGTTTAACCCGTTTTATCAAAAATGCTTTTATCGTCATTAAATAGGCGATTTAGCTATACTGCTTAATGTGTACAGCCTCATTTACTGATGGGCACTTTACACATTACCTTTTCGACTTCTCTCATGACTAACAGGTTATACAAATTAAATCGCGTTTTGTCAAATCAATACAATTTGTTTTCCTGACTAAAATCTTTGTACGCCTACGGGAGAGTCGCGTGATTAAAGGGAAACTAGCAAACATTCTAACCAGAATGGTATTTCACGAACCTGCATTTGCTAAGTGATCTGTAACGAAAGCCTTTACTTAGCAGTTACACTAAATATTCGTGAATACAAAATTTATTCCTTTATATCACAGATTAACATTGCAAAACTAGCACTAATTAATTGTATCTAATTACCTTTTCTCCAAAGTTCTCGATAAACATTCTCTTTAAATATTTTCCACGCAAGTAGTTATTTCATTTCACAACTTTCGTCGCTAATATCCTGAATTTTTTAAAATGTCACCTTTTCCTTTTTTCTCTAAGTTTCGAGATTTCACTTAATAGGCAACAAATTTTACCTGTAGATTTTTGTTTCAATAACAAAAATATTATCTACGCATAAGAGAAAATACTAAATGTGCTTGGTTGGTAATCATAAATTAGCATCTGGTATGAAAAACGCACTGCAAGATTAATTATTTTCTTTTAAGCAAATACATTTCTCAACATTTTAGTTTTTATGAATTTTCAAACAAATAATTTCGTGGTTTTATAGACTCAAATTAGAAGAATGTCTTGTTTACTGTATTGTAACCTATAAAATGTTTCTAACATCTTGATGCCAAAATAAATTTCCCATAACAGATGTGCAAATAAAAATGCGAGATTAAAAATTTAGACAAGCAATTATTCTAAAGTGCTTAAAAAACAAATATTGTTTCAAGTAAATGAAATTAAATATGTAGCAAAAACCAGAAAAGCGTTCCTTATATTTCTGACAGACGTTTTTCATCAGATATTGAAAAACCTTCAGATCTACTTCACTATTCACCGGTGTGCCTTAAGTTTTAGATTTTTACTCTTGATCTGGTATTTATAAAAAAAAGTTGACTTAGTTTTATCAGATTTCCCTAATTACATTATTTTGATTGAGCACGAATAATGAGCCGTTTTCTCAAATAATGAGCTTTTTTCCCTCAAACTCAAGGATTTTGAAGCCAGTTACTCGGTTTTCAGTGTATAACTGACCAAGGTCACATTCACTGAATGGGATGCCTGTCCGTTTCTTGGTTCAAGGCCAGCAATTTTGAAGAAAGTGGGTTAGCCTATTAAATTGACCCTGAAGTGAAAAAAAGCAAAGTTGACCACGGTCGAAAGAAATGCTAAGTATTTTGCTCTCCACAATTATTGTTCGGCACTTTAATTCTATTCTTTTAAATGTTTCAGTCATTTTGACTGCGAAGACGCTGGAGCACCACCTTTAGTCGAACAAATCGACCATAGGACTTTTTTTGTAAGCCAATTATTTTATCGGTCACTTTTGCCTAACCACTAAGTGACGGGGACGAAATAATTCTGTAATTCGTAATAATCCTACTATAAATACAAGGCCTGATATTTGGAATAGAGAGAGAGTTGATTACATTATATCCAGCACTCCAGTGGTATTTATTTTATCGATCCCAGAAGAATGGAAGGTAAAGCCAGCCTCGGAGGAATTCGAAATCATAATGTGAAAATGGACGAAATACGGCTAAGCATTTCATCCGACGAACTAATGATTTTGACAGCAGCTCACTGCCTCATAACATTGAATTTTAGCACAATAATTGCGCATTCTCACATCGGAAAAAATCCATTTATCTTTCTGGCAGATAATCGGAGGCGATTATATTAGGTTGTTAGATAAATTATTTTTCTTTTCTTCCTTGCAGCACTCCGTCACATATCTGAAAAGTGGTAAAATCCAAATTTCAGACAAGATAAGTATTAAAATGTAGAGAAAGAATGGTGTTACAAAACCCCATGAAATACAATGTTTGGTTTTAAGTCAAATGACATTGGAAAGAATAAAAATAAGTGGGAGGAAAAGCGGGGAATTTATCTGACAACCCAATATTTAATGCTGCGCGACTGAAGTGAGCATGCCGACTATAGAAATTAAAGTAATGACTAGCTTAACGTTTGCAGCTGACTACATCTGACTTACAATCTAAAAACATTTGGAATATATAAATCATAAATAAGGTTTAATTGAAAAATAATGTACTATCAACAAACAGTAAAAAAAAGGTATTCTTTCACTGGTCAATTTTTCGTTTATGTGGGTGAGGGGATCTGGTCAAACAAAGCAAACCATTTTTTTTAATATGATTCTTTTATTTATTTTATTTTGGTTTTCTTTCAGGTACAAATATAGAAAATTATATCTGAAATATTAAGTCCAGTTTTGAATATATAAAAAGTAAGCAAAATTTCATGAGAAAATGTTGATTTAAACATTATGATTAACAAATAAAATAAAGGAAAAAAAATTTAAATCGTCAAAACCTATTTAGCTGAAACAATACTGAAATATACAGTTTATTTATATTGTTGCATCATGCAAAAGCTGATGCATAATTATCCGAGATATCTGAATTTTATACACAGATAACCATACAGTAAGGATTAATTAAAGTGCTATAAACACAAAATACCAACATCTGCCGCAACAATCTAACATAAGCAAGTCAACATTCCTTTAGTTGCTTTCCGGAGAGGTTGAGTTGCACTCAATGCAGGATGGTGGCTTATACAGCCATATTTTGATAGTAGCGCAAACTTGTGACGAGGACCCTAAAGAGGAGATAAACATAAAAATATAGGTTATTATATGGAAAACTAGCCTTTTGATTGAGTCATACTATTGATTTACCTACCCTTAGATAAAATAACGGGTGGAGTTCGAGTGTAAGCACGTCATAAAACCCCTCATAACTTATTTTAATTTTACGATTTTTCGAATTCTTTTTGTTGTCTTCAGCATCATGGGGAGAATACGGTCAATGAAAAATATTTTTTCTTTATCTTAGATAATTCCCTCACTCCCCTACCCACCATAAATTTTCACTCATTTTCGAAATTTTTTAGATTTTAAAATACGGACCCACAATAATAGAAAGATATATGACATTTTCATAATGTTATTCTTTGTTAGTAAATGTTTTTTTCTTACAATCCAAAAGGTATAGAGATACTTTTTTTTTCAGTAAATAGTTAGTAAATAGACAATAAACCATGTGCATGCGTGATTGCTTAATACTTTCTCAAGTTTGATTTCGAAGTATTTAAAATTATTTTTAAATTATAAAGAGAAATGAATTGCAGAATCGTACAGTCCGTAATTTAAATAAGGGATAAAAAGAATTCGAAACTAAGTGAAAATTTATGTAGAGTGATCTATGTAGGATTAATTTTGAAGTAAAAAAAATTTTCGATCATTGTATAATTGTCATCATGAAGAAGACATAATCGAAACATTTTTTCGACTGGAGTTTGTCTTCTTAAGGGATTTCCTTAGTCTCATCAGTATTCTCTATTATTAATTCACGCATTGCTTTTGGACGTGCCCCGTTTTATGGCACCTGAAACACATTGGGGGACTTTCTTTTATTATGACATTTAGGTTTCGCTCGTTGCAAACATTAAATCTGGGGTAGATCCTTGTTTTCTTCTGTAAGTGTGATGTAAATTTCTATTCCATATCTACACCAATCCACGACTCTAGATTTATTCGACCTTACGACTGTGTATTCCAATTTTATTTCTTTTACTGGGGTGGTCACCGACCACTCCTGCCTCAAGTGTGGGTAGATGGCATCAAACCTTATTCTTGCTATGCAGCGTCCCATATACATGAGTAACAGTAGCCATTTCTCAGAGTTCAAACTATTCATCGCATACTTCCTGGCAACATATTCACTTACAAATTGCAGTTCCACCGTACCGTATCTTCTAGCTCTTGTCAAATTTAATTTCATCTTGTAATTCATTAACTGATGCATTTTAAATTTTTATGGTTGTATTATTCTTGGTTCTAAATAGAAACATTTGCATTATTCGATTGCTACTAATCATCAGTCACCCAGAATACCTCTCAATTTTACAAACATACCTATATATAAAAAGCTCGTGTGCGTTTAAGTATATTTGTAAAATTGAGCGGTATTCTGACTGGCTGATGACTAGTAGCAATTGAATATTACAAACTAAGAAACTTAAGTACCAGTCTAAATATCATTACCTTGTGTATTCGAATCATAGAGGTAAGCAATTTTATTACATGTAGATATAGTATTTCTTGTGTATGTTTATCTGCCGTATAGCTACTAGTGGTGTGTTGAACTTTGCTTCAAAGTTAGCAAACGGTATCTTTATACCCGACTTAATGTTTTATATATATATATATATATATTCTTTTAATTGTTTCAGTCATTTG
>JACXVO010017173.1:278150-289802 GCA_015501135.1 Hapalochlaena maculosa
GGCGGTGCTCCAGCATGGCCGCAGTCAAATGACTGAGACACGTAAAACAATATGATAATGGATTTTTAAAAAAGCCTGCACCGTTTCCTAAATGACTTACAGATCTGTTGAGTATATTGTATTTTTTGTGGGAGAGTTTTATTACAAAATCTAAAGCAATTGTTCATTATGTATTCTCAATGCAGCGAACTAAATTCCTTTCCGAGTGACATGAACAAAAACTAACCAAAATCACATGTGAAAATGAATGACACTTCTGCACAGATCACTACTTTCAAAATTGGCTACAGCCTTAAGGAATGGGCAACCCGTGAATAGAGAAAATAAAATTTTAATCTGCCTTTTGATGAAAAACAGAACAACCCATTTTTAGAAACAGCTTGATTAGTTATGCACATATAGCAATCGCTTGGAGTGAAAACGATTGACATAATTTATAAATTAATGTAATCGTATAACTCATTGTATAAGAAAAGAGAATAATTAAAATATGATTCACTTAAGTATTGAAATCTTCATATTAATCAATCAATATTGAATATTACAATATGAACGATAATATAGATCTAACGGCAAACCTTTATGGTTAGCAATTAAGATTCTCGGGAATCTGCAAAAACACTCAAAATCGGTACGTGTAAAGAAAAAGTTACATACTTCTCTCTTATGTAATTCGGCCAGTAAGAATCTTCCCAAGAAGTCAACCGGTGTTGGTATTGATAATTCAAAATTCATCACTCCTAGAACAAACAATTCTGTCGAGAGCAATTGCTGTTTGCTGTAAGAATTATCTGTCAGATAAATAAGCTGGGAAGCCTGGAATTCAATTAAACACCTTCGTTAGGCATAAATGTGAATTGAGTGTTGTACTTTGTATTGTGATTAGCCAGAGGATAATTATTTTTGTTACTAAATCTTTTGTTAATAATTTTCCAGGTGAATTCCATATATACATATTGTAACTGAATTATAGTTTCAGAAGCGTGGGTGTATTGTTCAAAGCAAATACTATGTCTCTGTAGACGACGGTGTAGTAAAAAGGTTATCTATTACAACAATAAAATACAAAAATATAACAACTAACCTTTAAAATGTCTTGTTGGTAAAACTTAGAAGCAACAAAAAGACATGAAATTCCGAGAAGTTGTAATTTATCCAGGGGTGTATTTTGAACAGCTAAAAATACATCTATGAGCTTCACTGTGAGCATTAAAGTTTCTTCGCAGAATTTCAGATGTACCTAGAGATATTAACAATAAAACTGAGTATTTCCAAACCTATGACAAAATTTCGCATGCACGTGATCTAATAGTATACTATGACAATTCTTTTCCATATAGCCTACTTTCTCGATAGATCAGATAAAAATGCTGCAGTAAATAGTACGAAAAAAAGAATTCATCACTATTTTCATGCATTGGATCGAAATTCTACCCAACAGACAATTTTCATGTGAAATAAAAATTTTCATTCAGAGCTTCTGAAATTCTGAAACTAAAAGCAAAATCAAAGTAGAAGTTAGGACGATGCCAGTTTATAAACTGGCAGTTGTAGAATATTTGACACGGCAGCCTTAGCATGGATTTGAAATCTAATTTGCGGTCGTGTGTAGTTAGATGGTAAACAAATCATTTGAAATACCAATTGTCGAAACAAAGCTGATTACATATGAAGCTTATCCCAGCTCTTTACAAAGACAAAATAACTGTTTAACAAAATGGCCAACAACTAATGAATGTACTTATCAATGTACGGTACTTATTTTAATTATGAATGTATCAGCTCCACTGATAATATTTGAACCCGGAACAAAACGGTATGAATTTAGACATTTCAATTCATCAACAATATGCATATTGATTTGAAGCCATTAATATTGGTGGTAATATTCCTGGGACGAAAATGCTCTAAACTTAGTTTTGAAGGATTTGTACATAGAATGGATGTTACACAAGAGGAATCGGGAGCAGTAAATGCTCGGATTTAATGTCAAAGTCGTCCGAGGTCGAACATTATGGATTAAATATTTCCTACGGTTTGAGGAAGTTGAAGTACGATGAAAAGTAACAGCAAATTGATATACATTACTTATAAACAAGTAGTATCTACATTACCTGCCTCAACATACCACCAGCCCATTTAATTCACAGACAACTTAAAAGATTGGCGTTAGACGAATTAAGTTAATAGCAAGTTATAAAAACAGCTGAAATAAAACTGAAACAAGAGCTTTTTCGTTTTAAAATTCGAACCTCAATTGAATTCTTGCTTTTTTTACTAAATAAGCTCAATATATAAACCACTGTTTCCGTTGATGTATACTGTACACTATCTCTCCAATTAACAGTAATTAACAATAAACTGTAAGAAAAATAATCAGAAATTTTATACCTACTTGCACATTGATAATCCAATCAATTAGAATCCCTCGACTGTTACTGCTTACTTCTTTTTGCCTGCGTAGAAAGTCGGCTCTTAATATCCATTTCTTTTCAATTTCCTACAGTTTAAAAATGCATAAATCGTCCATAAACTAGAAAACCCCAAATTCTTTACAATAAATTATAATATATATGCACCGAATAGAAATTCAATATTTTTCTTTCAGATCAAAGTTTCAAGTATATAGTTTGTAATTTTAATTTCTGATTTCAGGATTTGGAAACAACTCGAATCAACTTTTATCAGCTATCTGATGTTCGTGGATTTAAACAACTATACTGACCTTTTGCTGCTATAGCCTCGGGCCGACCAAAGCTTTTTGAATGGATTTGGTAGACGGAAACTGGAAGAAGCCCATCGTATATATGTTTTGTGTTTGTCTGTATTCCCCCCCCTTCATCGCTTGACAACCGATGTTGCTGTGCCTGCGACTCCGTCACTTAGAGGATTGTCAAAAGTGACCGATAAAATAAGTACTAGGCTTACAAAGAATAAGTTCTGGGGTCAATTTGTTCGACTGAATGTGGTGCTCCAGCATGGCCGCAGTCAAATTTCGAACGTGTAAAAGAAAAGCTTCCTAAAATGGGGGAAACAATAGAATTTTTAGCATCTTTTCTCTAAAACGTTACTAAAATATTGGAAAGAGAGGGTTATTGATGGGCATCAAAAATTGATCGCAGGTTTGCTTCCCTCGAGAAAAAAAAATCAGCAATAAAAGACTGGTGAATGAAGTAACAGTAAGCTGGCATCTCTAATTGATACATAAGCAACCGTTGTAATTTTGATGTACATTAATGTTCCTTAAGATAAAAAAATAAGAACGAACATCGCATTCAAAACAGGCAGCCAAAAGTATAAACGAAATAGACAAAAAGCCGTTTTATTAGATTTTACTTTTATATTTGGTTGTCTCTTACATAATGTCTATGTGGTCTTAAATTAAAAGATGTTCTAAAACAAGGTTAAATGTATTCGTTTTTTAGTGCTGCATTTTATCATACTCTAATTGGCATATTTACACCAGCTGAGCCTTTGCTATCACTGCTAGTTTATATATAAACAGTCTTCAATAGCATACGTAGTTCCTACAGGGGCAGAATTGAATGAGAGCCAATTAGGAGCAAATTATGTTCCTTCAATTGTCAGATTATGTCCTTTTTCTAAAAGAGTATAATGCCAAAATTGCTATAGTGTATGTTAGAATGAAATGGATTTATTTAACTATTGGATTTTGCTAAATAAGCATAACGCTATAGACGTAAATGAAGCATTCGGGAAAAAGATACAAACCTGCATGTAGTGAATGATGTCTTGTGCATATTCTCCACAATTTGTGAATTCTGTAACCCCAGTATCAATGTCGGTAACGTTTGGTGGTAAGATTTTGTTGGTAGAAAAATCTATTTATTTAAAATATTGAAACAAGCCTTGAGAACAATCTCATGATGCAGGTTTCACACATATATTAAATATTAATAACGTTTAGTGGTTTCAGCGAGATTTAAAAATGAAATACAAAATATGTTTAATAATTACGTGGACTAAATAGTAATTAAGTGGACTCGGTGTATCAGACTTAAACGAAAGGGATATAATCAAGAAACGAAACAAAATCTTGAACTACACTCTCGAGAGTCTACGGAAATGCATACAAGGAGACAACCTACTGATGTAAAGACTATGTAAAATTGACGAGTGTTTCGTTAATTTATGGTACATAGTTCAAGTATTGGCATAGAATATCTATGCGAACATTTGAACACTGTATCATAGGTTCTCTCTAGGCTGACAAAGCTTTTAATAATCCTATACTTTTGAGTTTACGAGACCCATAAATTCTTTTTTTTTTTTAATCAACAAACCTAAATAATATATATGTAATCTGAATAAAATAAATAAATTTTCAGTTTAGGAGAACTACTGGGGTTCACTCTAAGCAATGATGAAGTACATACAATCAGTATGGATAACAATAATTCAGAAGGTAACGTATTGTGTGTAGTGTGGTTTATATACCTGAATTTTGTAATGAGAGACCTTTGCATTTGTTTGACGAACACTTGCACTCGAGATTTCCATAATTATCATCAAGTCCATCATCGGATTGTATACAATTTTCATCACTGCAGATATCTAATCGTACCTTATGTTTCACATTTACAGAGTCTCGAAAAACCTGTCGAAGTTGAAAATATAGAAAAGTTATTTAGCATTGAAATGTTCAGATATTAGATATTTTGTGAAAATTTTACGTTTAGATTTGACTAGAACTGCAAAACATTCGTTCAAACAAATTATGTAAAATTGAAAAAGATTACCCCTCGAACCTTTTGCAAAGATAGATTGCTAGTTTTGTTATTGCAACTTAGAGTATAGATGATGTGGGGATCGATTTAGCCGAGTCGGTATAGCACTGACAGATGTGATATCGAGACTCATGATGATTTTAGAAAAGCGGCGAGCTGGCAGAAGTGTTAGCACTAGTGGTATTTCATCTGTCGCTACGTTCCAAGTTCAAATTCCGCCGAGGTCGACTTAGCCTTTCATCCTCTTTGGGGTCGATAAATTAAGTACCAGTTGCGTACTGGGGTCGATCTAATCGACTAGTCCAACCAAATTGTCTTCCTTTTTTGTTCCCTCTATGTATATTTCCCCTTATGAGTAATAAATAAATAAGAATATAGCCGATGTGACGAAAAAGTGGATGATGAGTAATTTTGTTAGTCAACGGTATTTGCACAACCTCACTAGTTTCATATATTTGAAAATAAGTTTCACGAATGGTATGTAACGCGTATTTCAATACCTAGCAGTGCTAATCCTTTATCTTTCCAATTGACAGGTGCTCGATCCAATGAGTATTCTCTTGTATCTAATTTATATTTTTGTTATTTATATTCCAATAAATTACGATTGAAAACATGAACAACACACACAGACACGAGAAGTTACAAATCTATATACTGTACAATTAGTTTTAAACCATCTACATAGTAACCACAGATACACTAAAACACATTGGCTGTCCATTTTGTTGACTGCATTTATGAAATTAATTAATACTGAACAAACAATCTACTTTGATATCAAATTGCTAAATCTTAGCTCTGTTTCCTCGCCAAATACTCAAATTGATTTAGCTTGAGTTATGTCAGTCGGCTCTTCTTTCTACAGGTTTTTATCTTTGTTTGTTTAAGAATAAGTAACTGAAGTAGTTTTGATAGTTCATACAAATCTGTAAATTATGAGTTGGAAGCTGTTACCTTCATCACGGTATTTTGGTGCATTTTTTCAAAACTGTACCACCAAGTGCAGTGTTCCAACTGGGCAACATGATGATTTCATCAGAAAAAAGGTATACGTTGAAAACAAAGATGTTGTAAACCTAAATGCACATCATTTAAGCAGTCAAATCAGTTAGTTTTTTCTCCTCCATCCAGATATCCAATTTTCTACATAAAAAGCAAGCCATTGGATTTGGTTGAAACGTAGCGATGAGCAGTGGCTGGAATATTGCACTAAAAGATTTAACCAGTTGTACCAGCGAGTGGGGCCTCATTTCAGTTAAGGCGGCCTGTGCGCAATACTGCCGTCGAGAGGTAGACTCGGAAACGGCGCGCATTCTCTCCTGATGGCCCCATATACTTACTGGCTTCTGGTAAGCGGAGCTTTCAACTAGTAGCACATTAGTGTTCAAGTTGTTTACAAATCACCTATACATTTATTCATCCATCTATCAGTTTATAAACCTCCACTATGAAAACCTAGACCAACAAATCTTAATATTCTGAAATTTCTTGGTATTTTTTTAATATCTTGTCAGTTGATATTTTGTTTGTACTGCAATAATTCACAATTTCAAAGAAGCCATACTGCCAAAAATTATTACCGTTTTACGTACTATGTAGCTCCTTTTATTCAAATAAAATAAACGTAAATAAAAAGTAAACGACTAAATATCTCAAAGTGGTGTTAAAAATCCGTTAATCGAATATGCATAATCAATATTAAGGAATTTTTTTAAACTTTAGAAATTCAGACTTACAGTTTCAAATTGCTCTGAACACTCACTGCTGGAAGATTCATAAGATATTGTAGAGTGTCTACGTTGTATTAGTTTCTTGTGACTTTTATTCTCTAACTTTTCCAATTCTTCAGACATGCGCCGCAACGATAATAGTTGTCTTGCAGTCGACATGATAATCGCCTGGCAGAAACAGATTGTATTACCATGAATACTAGATCATAAACATATTGGAAAGAGGTGGAAAATATCTGCAGGAAGAAATTTGTTATATTTATTTACTGATGAACATAAATTTGCTTCTAATTGTTGTTATCAGTTAGAACAGCTGGGGGAGGTGTCATTTGAATTCTTGTTGTGTAAGCTTTTTTCTTTTTCATCTGTGCTAATTTGGTTTTCGTTTCGGTCGTTGTGTAGCTTTTTGGACAAATTAAATTTAAAATTCCCATTATAGAATTGCAACTATCTGTTTATATCCTTTTTTCCTACTTTATATCAATATTGTGAAACTAAAGCCTTTAAAAATACTGACTATTAATCGTCAGTTTTAACTAGAAGATACGATGTAATAAAAAAAAAGATTGTATAGGGATGCAAACAAAAAGATAGTTCATATATGATTACCATCTATTAAGGTTTTTAAAGGGTGACGGTATTTTCATTGTATTTAACAACTCCCTGTATTTAACAGCTGGGCACCCGAACGATTTTCAAGAAAAATATTCAGATTTTTGGCATGGAACCATATACCGATATTTCTTAGTATGCTGCAAAACCCTTATTTTTTTTCAGAAAAAGCAGACTGGTGGAGGAGGCCCTTTTCCTCCTGGATCCTTGGAATTTATTTTGTTGCATTCAATGAATTCCTGTCACCTCGAAATATGCTACAAGATCCATTTTGTGATCCGGAAAACAGGGTGGGGTAAGGTGGAAGCAGAAATGTCAACACCCACCCCCTTGATCGTATTACCAGTGTATCACTCGCACAAAAAGTGTGTTTTTGAGAATTGATCCATTTAGGTAACACTTAATGAATTTTTGTTATTCTTTCGACTAGGCATGCTTTCATTTTTAACTGTTTCAGTAATACACATACACGCTAACGAACCGTGTTAATTCACACTCTGAAAAATTTATTTCTGTCAAATGTTGTGAGTAAAATTTTCGAGGCTTCCACCTCACTCCACCTTGTTTTTCGGACCTCAGAAAGTTTCCGTAGCCTATTTGGAGGTGACAGAAATTCAATTAATGCAAAAAACGAATTCCAAGGATCCAGGGGGTCTTCCCCCACCCCACCCGTTTTTCCGAATACTAGGAGGTCTAGGTACAGGATTCCATGCAAAGATCCGAATTCTTTTTTTAATGAAAATTGTTCGGGTGCCCAACTGAAAATTTACTCATGAATAGTAGTGTTAACCTCATAACTATAAACGGTATTAAACTATGCTAAAAAGTATCTCAAATGTTGGTTGTTGTAATATTAACTTTTAACATGAAAAACTAAATAAGTATTTCATTGAGGTAGTTTCCTATTTATAAAAGATAAATCTAGATACGAAATATATAGGTTTCATTATTATCATCAGCAATAAAAAGGTAATGAAGTGGATTTAACCTTTTAACCGAGAAATTAAATTTCATGGTTATTTCAATAAACAGAATTGACATTTCCTACAAGTCAAGTTGCTTCAATAAAATTGACATATTTCAACATACAATAGCATCAAAAATGACATACCTCAACAAAAGACATTGGTATATAAAACTGCTTTCCGTTTAGGAAATTTTGAATGGAGGTCCGTTAGATATCCCCCTAATCTCCGACCCACTGCTCCCTCCGAAAAGCTGAGTGAAGTGCTCCGGAAAGGCCTCACATATCTCGGGTTTGCTTATGAATACTCCTTGTTCGTTTGTCAAAGACCGAATCGTGGCTTTATTGTCACGCTGGACTTCCACCACTCGTGCCATGTTGCAGCATTGATTCCTTCACTACCCGTAGCACGAGGTTTAGCTCTGACAATACAACCCATGTGTTGAGTTTCAAGGTGCTAATTTAACACCAGTCGCTCTGCCCTCACCTGGTTTGCAGAACCAGAGTTCATTGCTTCTTCTAACTTCTTAGCCAATTCCCTACCCATTCTAACCTCTTTAGTAGCTAAACCTATACTATATGTAATTGACTTATATTTTATGGCTCGCTTGTTAATGATGGTGCCTGTAAATGCCTTCTGAATTAATAACTTAATCCGGTCTCTGCAGTCCTTAATCTCTAAAATGGACATATTAAGTTTCCATTAGCTGGCTCTTCTCTCTACCTTATCTATATCAAGCTTACATGTGACCATCTTGTGGTCACTAACTGACCATGTGAAACTAGACACTTAACTAGGGTTTCTTTTTCTAATTATTACTACTAAAAGAGCCGTTGCTATTTGACCAAGTCCACGTTGGAGCGTGAAATTCCAATCTATATGGATCTGTTAAATGAAAGTGACTTGGCAGATCCAGGAAGCAACGGCTTTCATTTCCTATCTGTCTGAAAGCCAACACAATCTACCCGTACTTCGCAAATTGTGTTGTAGCCACCTACTATCATTAAAGTCCGTACTTCGCAAATTGTGTTGTAGCCACCTACTATCATTAAAGTAAGGGATGTGCCGAGCAATTTCTCGGCTCGTGAGATTGTCGTTTGTTTTGGATGTATGCTCTCGAAAATTATGGATGTTATAACCATTCTTTATGAGCTTATGTCGTCTCTATAAGTGTTCGAAATTATGTTGTAGTTTGTCCTGTCTATTGTATAAATAGCAAAGTCTCCGCCTTTTTCCATCTCTTCTGGTGTCGGGCTGATTGAAGTTTATCAGTTGTCGGTTTGATAACCACACAGCTACATGATATACTTGCTGACTTTTTCTTTTTCTAGCTTTTTTATAGTTCTGTTATTTTGGGGATTCGAGAGGAGAAGACAGGCTTTCTCCTCTTTGGGAGTTGTCTAAACCTCTCCCTTTGGGGTATTGTTTTTCCTTCTTGTTTTTTGGGCGTTTCTTCTATTGCTTCCTCTACCGTTTGTTCTTCCTCTTCTCGCAGTGGGTTAAACTCTGCACGGATGTGTCCCTTTTTCTCCGCAGTTGAAACACATTGGCTTACACCCCTCACAGAATATTTTATCGATTTCTGATGTTGTGTTCTTTATTGGGATTTAAGTTCTCTATATAGATGGGAAGAAGCACAATATTATCTGATTTAAGTGCTCGTGTTGAGTGCTTTTGTGCCTGGCCATTTGCTTTCGTTCTCACCTTAAATTGTTCCATATCATATCACTGGTTAGGAATATAGATTGTAAGGCCTTCTCTACTTCCTTCTTTGTGTTTTTTTTATCCTTTTTTCTCAATGTTGTATGTTTCATAAATTGTAGATTTTTCCACTATATTTTCTGTAAAATTCTTTGGTGGCGTGACTTTAAGCTCCGTTCCATCTTGTTTCATTTTTTCTTGCTTCTGTTTTGTTTTTTTCCTTGTTTTCAACTATTTTCATTGTTTTTGTCGCTGTGGCTTCCGCAAAGTGGTGTTCTTAGTGTAATTTCTAGCTTTCCATTGATATAAGGTATTTCGCGCAATGAAAGGAAATTATCGCTATTTTTCTTCTTCATTGTCACTGTTATAGTTTAATTCATCCTCTAATCTTTTTATTTAGGTACTCCTATTACTTCGTCGTATTCTTTTTTTATTCTGTGCCTCCATATTGTAATAAAATAATCTTAAGCACAATACCAACACAATATTTTGTGGGGCTAACGCCTCACAAAATTCGGCTATCAACTCACGAGAAAAAAACAATTCTTAAAATGTTTTACTAACACCCACTTACGGGAGAATTACAGAGAAAATGTCTCAAAGAAGTAAAAGTCAATTCTACGACACAATACAACAAAAAAATCATTCAGACGATTAAACAAATGTAAACATACGATTTTTTAATACCAAGAGACCAACCTTCACTCAACCGCGTACGAAAAGATTCTGCCAGTTCACCACTTTCCAATTCAAGTAAAATATTGAGATTATTTTGTCTAGAGACAGGAGATCAACATTTCTGAAGAAGAAAAATAAGAAATTTGACTAGCATGCTTTCTGTAGCACATTCACGGAATAAATGCTTCGATTGAAGACAGAAACTGCACTGTGGTTTCGATTTGAAGATATGTCAGCTCCTGCACGATTTCGTTCACAAATAAATTATTGATTCGTTTCAACATATTTCAAGATCATTACATACATGCGTTAATTTGATTGCCTACAAGGCTATTGAATCAGTGTTTCTATATGAGGATGTAAAATAACGATAAAATAGTATGTGATTGTGCAGGTTAGATTACTTAAATTCGGACAATTCCTGGCTCAATTCAAGTGGAAAAATATAATCATATTGGTTAAACCTGGTCGATTTACTGCTAAAGAAAATGACTGGCAAACATTGAAAATAATGAGAATATCACGAAACTTGCTTGCTTAAGTCCTACAACTCTGACAATTGACCTTTTCGTTTTATCGAAGCCGATCTCAGTGGCACGAACTATGAAATTGATATTCAATTTTATCCATAGCTGCGATTATTTGCGGAATGTCTTTAGATGAGAAGCAGAAGATAACGCTTCTTTTTACGCAGAATAAAGCATAAGCACGCATGGTTTAAACTAAGTTTATTGATGGAATAAATCTATGTTTAGATTATTTAACTAAGTATTCTTAGTACTACCAATATTTCAGACTTCTCTAAAAAGGGTAAAATATTGTCGAGTATGCAAGCAATATTTTTCATCATATAAGATGTCAGTGCATATTGAATGTGTTGATTGCATACGGCTGGGCTATGAATTTCTACATAATCAATTTAACGGTTGAAAATGGCAACTAAAACACCTTCCTGTTATACTAAATGGGGGGATGATCATAACTAGAGCACATTTTGTCGTAGATTTGTTCGATCGGCGCTGATCTAGAGCTAAACATCTGCCAAGTTTTCTTCCAGCAAGCGAGGAAAGACTCCTCATTGATCGCTCGACCTACTTGAAACATCAGACGAATTTCTTCAAAATTATACCCGACTGATGACAATTACGAAAGGTTTCATTGGATTATGTATTCTCAAAGAATGAATAGTATATTACATGAACTAAAAGAAAAAAA
>JACXVO010017275.1:695747-708932 GCA_015501135.1 Hapalochlaena maculosa
CATATATATATATATATATATCCCCGTCTATGTGTTTCATATGTTATTTTCTCCATTGTTGCTAATTATGTCCCTGTTGATGTTTCTGTAGTTCTTTGTAACATTTCATAGAATTTGGCTCTACCATTTGTTCTTTCTAAATATGTTTAATTCCTTTTATGACCCTTTATTCATCGTCCTTCCTTGATACCCTTCTTTCAGTAGATCATATGATTCATATATCACATTTATTTTGTTAGATTCTATTACAATTACACTATCTCACCTCATTAATCTTAACGTTTCTATGTTTACAGTCATTACTGAGGGCTGTAATTATTTAATAATGTCAATGTTGACGATGATGATGACGATGATCATGATGATTTCATCTTCAAGCTTTATTTTAATATTCTTATACTTCATAAAAATTAATTATGTATCAGGAAACAGAGATAAGCTCTATATAATTATAATCAACAGACCTTTTAATTATAACTATAATTAATTTCGAAGCCACCAGTAGCTGCTACAGTTGCTGTTTGCTCTTTAGGTAAATATGGATTTTATTTTAACCCCTTTCCTATTTCTATCTGCAGCTTTAATTCCATTTTTATCTTTCATTTATTATTTTATAAATTCCTCTTTAGAATATTTAATTTTCTTATCTACTTCAAACCTCAATATAAAATTAGTCAAAGCAAACATTTTAGTTGAGGTTCCAGAAATTTTTAACAACTTCTATGAATTATTAATTTATTTGATT
Organism: Hapalochlaena maculosa; assembly: GCA_015501135.1. NCBI lineage: Eukaryota > Metazoa > Mollusca > Cephalopoda > Octopoda > Octopodidae > Hapalochlaena > Hapalochlaena maculosa. The sequence continues at coordinate 696,493 of JACXVO010017275.1, forward strand.
GAATCAGATATATCTTCCAAACAAGGTGGTTTGTATTCCTTACAGAAATTAACCAAATTACACCAATATGTTTCGCTTTTAAAGGTTGTAAGTAATCTCAAAGAGTAATGGTTAATGTTCTCTTGAGCAGTTGTATGTTGATAGTTTCAAGAAAAGTAGTGAAGAGAATTCCAGATAAATGGTGTTTTGGGGACAGTGTTTGATAAGAGAAGAGACACATGAATTAGAAGCAACTTAGTGGAGGTGACATGAGATCAACCAACTGTGTAGTAGCAACAAGAAAGACAAAAAAGAGGAGATAGTTTTCTTGTGCACCAGAATTTGGAGTGTAGTGATTAGTGTCTTTGTGTGACTAAATTAAATGGCCTTTCTTCAGGTATCGTATGGAATGTCAGCATCAGTTAAAGTAGCAACATCTCAGTTGTCAGAACGAGATGGTATGCTAGTGTTCACTGTGTAACACTTTCCACAATAACTATAGTATTAAATGCATTGTGGCCTGTATATCCTTTATTCTTTGCTTCAAAGACACTGAGCCTGTAAATAGTCGACTTACAATAAGAGAATATGCTGTTATGTCTATAACCTATATATATTTTGGTGGGGCAGACATGAATTTAAGATTTTAAAAATTGTTTGTTATTAATATTAAAACTTGTATTGCATCCAGTTTTATTCAATATAATCCAGTTGAGGTGTTGGTCACTGTAATTATGTACTCAGTCACTTCTTTAACCAGCACGAAGCCTTGCTTCCTAGAATTCACTACTTTACTGTGCCAAAGTACTGTGCTGCAAGACTATACTCGATGTTTTGTGTGCCATACTGTACACTGTTCTCTGTGTGAAGGTATATGGCTAGGTGGTTAGGGTATGCAGCTCATTATCATCAGATTATGAGTTCAATTCCCATCATTGCATTTGTGTCCTTGAGCAAGATACTTTATTTCCTCTTTGTTCCAGCCCACTCAGCTAGTTTTACCAGTAATTCAAAGTTCCAAGCTTGTCACATTCTCTGTTATGCTGAATCTCTTTGAGAACTATGTTGATGGCACACATGTCTGTGGGGCACTCAACCACTTTGCACATTAATTTCAGGAGCAGCAGGTTCTGCTGTTGATTGGATCTACTAGAACCCTTATCATCACAGCAAACGAAGTGCCAGTCACTATGTTCTCTACCATACTTTACCTTGTTGTATGGTACTCTAGTATACACTAGTATACTCTAGTCTGTACTTTACTGTACTCCACACTGCTACTGTACTAATGTTCCACAAGTCATAAAGAGCTGCAGTTCATCTCAACAATCAAATATTCTCTCCCTTCCACTGCTACATGGAGGCACAATAGCCCAGTGGTTAGGGTAGCAGACTCATGGTCAGATCATGGTTTCAATTCTCTGACCGGGCTTTGCGTGCGTTTATTCATGAAAAAACACTTCAGCTCCACGTGGCTTCGGCAGGAGGTGGTGGCAAACCCTACTGTACTCTTCTGCCACAACTTCTTCTCACTCTTTCCTTTCCTGCTGCATCTACCAGCTCACCTGCGATGGACTGGCGTCCCACCCAGGAGAGGAACCTCTATGCCTAAGAAACCGAGAAAACCGCCCCCCCCCATGAGCCAGCATGGCTTGAAGGTGGGTTTTCTTTCTTTTCTTTTCCACTACTAAATACAATATATACAATGATAAAATAGCTTTTTCTCCATTTGATCTCCTGTAACTGTGTTCTTTCCAGCCAGACATTTCTGGCATTTATTTGTGTGATCCAGCCAGAAGTCAAATAACACAGATTAGTTGTCACATTAGTTGCAGGAAGGAAGTCTATCTCAGGGTCTCAGTGACAAAGGGCCAAATGAGTCGATGCCTATTTCTTTATAAGGACCAACCATATTCGATAAAAAAAAAACCTTTCTGTATCAGATGCATTGTTTAAGGGATGTCTTTGTTGTTTATTCTGTGTCTCCTGTTATATATTGCATGCGGGTGACAAGATATTTTGTGTTACCCTTATTGTGAAGGGCAAATGTGGGTTTACATCTTATGTAAGTTACCTATGGGTCACCCAGCTTGTTATAATCTTTGATTATATGTAAAGAACTTGTCTTATCATTCAACTTTAGTTCTTTATACACCAATATATCTATTTCTTTTCTCTTCATTTTTCAAGTTGTCTTTTCCTTGTTTTATATATTTATTTATTCTTTATATCTTCTTAAACGCTAGCTTTGTATTTGCTTTGTTAAAGAGAGCCATTCCTGTTTAGAGTATTCTTTGAGACAGATAAGGTAAGAATTACAATTTCTTTTAGCAGAAATAAAGAGTAGTTTTGCTTTCCTCAAAGAATACTCAAGTATTGCATTTTAGTGTTTTTAGCCTTTAGTAGAGGTTACCTCGCTTGATAGAATAAACTAGTTCTTGACTCAGAGTAACATTTTCTTAGAAGAAGGAAATTTATATTTATGAGGAAGATTTTGTGTTGTTTTTATTGTTGCTAGCACTACTATCACTGATACAATGTTGCTGCTGCCATTGTGTTTTGTTCTTATTTAACTTTGGTCAAACTTTATAAAATAATCCCAACTTTCAGCAAATGAGCGGTTTAAACCTGTTTTTTAAGATTCCACAAATGGATAATCCCTAAACTTTATACTCATACCTCTAAAATTGATCTTTAATCCATCATTCCATTCACATCTAATAATTTTATTCTTTGCTTATAAAAATTTCTACAAAAGAAAACATGGACTCTTTTTCCTGAATTATGTATCCAATCTTGAAATATTTTTCTTCTTTTATAGCTTTGAAAATATTCACATATTTGAATTTTAAAAAAAAATAAGAAAAATGAGATAAAAAAATTAAATGTGATATTATACAACTATATTTCTTTAAATGGTAAATTATCAAACCAAAAATGGGTTTATTAAGTTTTACAAAATTTACTCATACAATCTATTCTCAACCTTTCTACATCATTTTCTATTGCAAAATCCAGATAAATAGCCAACATGGCTGTTGATCTGTAATTTTTAACAGTTCTAACTGACAATCTCTTTCTCCATATTCGGAGCTGCCTTAATAAAACAATGTATAGAAATTATCTTTTTAACTCTACTGATTCGGAACTACTCCACACCTGTTTTATTTAGTATATCTCTCACTCTTACTTTCTTCTTAATTAATTTTTAATATTCTACAGTGTTTATCTTTCTATTACAAAGCAATTAAAATACCTTTTAGATTTACAACAGACAAAAGGAAACAAAAATAAAAGTGAATTATTAAAAAGTCTAAACAAAAATGTCAAAATTACTTTGTAAAGCCATTTTGATTGTGGGTGAAAATCATTGTACATGAATGATGAAGTTCAAATATTTGGTGATAGCAATGAAAAATCGTGAAAATAGTTGCATTTGTTTGTTTTTGTTGCCTTACATTATCAGAGGTGATGTGGAGCAGCTATATTTGTAGATCTCCCTTATATTTGCTTTGTATGCTTCCAAAATTGAATAAAATAAGAAGTTGGTTCAGAAAAAAAAATGTCTTACAGTTTTTCTTTTATGTTTTAATTTTTTAAATTAAAACCATTGAATTTAGTTTACAGAAAAGATATTTTGTGCATTTTGAAAAGCAAGCAGACATTTTAAATGCCATTTCATGTTTGCTTCAATTTTCTTCGAGATAAGAATACAATTGATTTTATCAGTTATATTCATAATTCATTTATGGTGTTCTTTTTTCATTCAAAATCTATTGTTTTTCATCTAATGAGATGTATTTTACTGAAGAGGCAGAAACTCGATCAATATTGGATTTCTGAGAAGTTTAAAATATGCTGTTTGCAGCGTGTTGAAGAATCTGTAGCTTGAAATAATGTAGAAAAAGAAGGAAAGTAAAACAGGATGATAATAGTATTAATAATTATCCTTCCAAGAGGAAGCTATCAATCAAGTTTGTAGACTGAAGACCTGTTGAGAGCTAAAATTCAGAGTTTTAATTATTTGGTAAACCAGAAGTTGAATAGTTAATGTTCCACCACTAATCGCTTATCTGTCTTAAATATATAATTATTGAAATATATCATAAAATTAAATCAGAATATGTACAGTGAAGGAGATTTCATTTACTATAAAACTATTTTTAAAAAGTTGTTTTATTCAACAGAGTTGAAAATTCCTTATTTGATTCAATGTAGAAAATCTATAAATTATGCAACAACCATAATGTTTTGTGTCTTAGTCAAGATTTCATTTCAACAGTTCGCTTTGTTACTAATATTATTTATCCAATGATTCCTGAGGAGAGTCTCAGCAAGTACAGTAGTGAGTACAGTAGAAAAAGAGTGCATTTCTTTGAGCAAATGAACGAGTTCAATTATAGCATAAATCGATTATATTAAGTTGTAGGTAAAAATAACATAGAAATACAGTACAGCCAGTAGAGTAAAAGAATTTAAAAAATTCTGATGTGTATGAACTACAAAACAAGCACTACAGTTGCAATCCTTCAAAGCACTGAATGCAGCATTTGAGTAATGATGCTCTGTCATTTTAACACAAGGTGTAACCCAAGCATTACAAAGGACAAATGGATTGGAAATACTCTCTGGTTGAATTAGTTCAGATTAAATCTTTCAAATCTTTCATTGGTTAATAATGTTCATTTCTGTTGGGTTTGGAAATATTGGTTTCAAACTTTTAAACAATTTCAGGGAAGGTGATAAGTCGATTGCCTGAGCCCTATTGCTGGACAAGTGTTTATTTGATTTACTCCAAAAGGATGAAAGCAGAATTTTGAGCTCAGAATGTATTGATGGACAAAATGCTTTGCAGTTTTTGCCTGGTGTGCTGACAAGTTCAGCCAACCTGCTGCTAGGTTTTAAAATATCAGCAGTAATACACTGAGTGATGACAGCCATTGACCTGACAGAGTTTCTTCTATCCAGCCAAATATGTGTGTCATTGTTAAACAGTGGATGACATTTTTCCTGAGACTGCACATCCACTGAACTGTGCTGCTTCCCACAGGTTTGCCTAAAACTCTGGGCTTGGTGAATGTTATACGCTTTGAATTACAAAAAGACAGTTCATGTTTAGTCCAGGAATGTTTATCCTTATATTCACCTCAAACCCCTTGTCCACTGTATGGAGACTCACTGACCAAGATTTCTCTCTCAAACTCATATTCCAGTTGAAGACCAAAACCCTATTAAAGCACAAACTCCTGGTTAAAATATTTAATGGGGACTTACAAAGTGTAAGTAAAAATGCATGATAAGATACAGAATCTCCACACAATGACTTTTGATGAAGGAAAAATCTCCATCTCACAACCCAGAGGCTGCAAGCCTCCAAGACGACAAACCTATCACATGCCTTTCTAGAAAGTACAAAATCTTAACTAATACCACAGAGAGTAATAAAATATCTAGAAAAAACAATTTTTTCCAGAAAAGCAGAAGAGATGCTTAAACTGCTTTTATTGTTGTAAAGATCAATCACTGAGGAATAAATCATCAATCAATAGTTTGAGGATGACATGAACTGAACAGTAAAAGGTTTTTCTCACAGACAGATGCTGGAAATGTGAACCATATGTAAGGCAGCACCAATGATAAGCACATACATAAAGCATGTCTTGGTAACTGTCAAATAATTCTATTGTTACAAGGAAAAGGGTAACTAAGAAACTAAATCCATCCCTATTGAAAGAAGTATTTCAAGGAGACAATGCCTCTCCTCTTCACTTTAACAGACATATTAAATCAAACAAAGCCTCATTTGCACACTGCCGAGATGGTAAACAAATAATACTGTTGTAGATAAAGAATGGAATTATAAGAGACATTAATAAGATATTTAGCTTAGAAAAACATTCTAATGAAACTCCGAAGAAAAGAAATTAACAAAGAACACTGAAAATATGTTAGATGAAAAGTTAGAAATATGAAAATAACAGAGAACCTGGACAAATATTTTTGAATCAATGAACACAAATGAAAAAGTTCAGAAAAACTATCATAGACATAAGTTGATGCTTAAAGTAGAATTAAATTCAAAAGTGAAGTTATATACATCTGCATTCTAGTTGCCTCAGCAATAAGTTACATTAGCAATATTCTCAAATGAATGTTAAAGAAATGAGAAAAGCTAGAAAGACATCAAAAAACAAAAACATAATAACAGCATTGATAGAAACTATAGTTGCCATAAAAGTCTTATGCAACTAAAAGAACTAACATAAAACGTATATAACAGTATCTTTAATGACAGCAATACACTTTGCTTTACTTAAATGTAATGAAAATGTCATGTAGTATAGCTAAAATATAGAAAACGGAATATATTTTTGGATACTGATATTTACGTGTTATAATAAACTATGCACTGAACAATCTTTAAAAACTGCTTTTTCAGTTTAATATCTGCTTGATTATCCTCACTGAAAATTTGTTTAATTGCCGAAAAATTATCTAGGAAAGATATTGGGGGGATATGTTCTTAAAAGATGTCCAATGTTGCATTTCTTTACTGAATGCATTCTAAAATTATACTGATTTCTAGTTTTACTTAGTGTTTTCTGTGTGAGAAATGATGGCAGGCAGTAGTAGATGTACTTCATTAGGTGTGAATGACTGACTTAATGATCTGATAACGGCTGTTGTGAATGCTAGCAGAACATGAGATCGATATCTATGAAGGAAAAAAAAGTATTACTAAGTTTTAAATTTTGTCTTGAGATTGAGAAGACAAAGAAATTTTTGACTTCTGTTCTCATTAAGCAGTGCCATATGCTACTAGCATTGGCTGGACAGTTTGATTGGGATCCTACCTGATTTGACTTGGTTCTCTTCTGCTAGATGTCTTTCCTAATGCCAACTACTCCAAGTGTGTAACGGGTGCTTTTATGTTCCACTGGCACAACTGCCATTTGTGTGACAGTGGGGTGTGTTTACATGCAACTGGTATGGTTACCATTTGCATGACACCAGTATTTACTATGACTGTGATTTTCCTTGGCTTCATGGATCTTCTCAAGCATGCCATAATGCCAAACGTCTTGGTCATTGCCTCCATGAGGCTCAACACTCAAAAGGAACTCTGCCAACTTGCCTTCATGAGGCCCAACGTGCGAAAGGATCTCAATCACTTTGCCTCTGTGAGGCCCAACGATCAAAAGATGTTCTTCATGAGCCACAAACACAGGTGCACTCAGCCTAATGGGTCTTCTCAAATACAGCATATTGCCAAAGGTCTCCATCACTAGTCATTGCTTCTGTGAGGTCCCAAGTTCAAAGACCATGCTCCACCACCTTGTTCCATGTCTCTTTGGGTCTACCATTACCATAAGTTTGCCCCACACTTAGAGATCAGCACTTCTTTACACAACTGTTATCCTCCATATGTATCACATGACCATACCAGTACAGTCATCTCTCTTACACATCACATTTGATTCCTCTTATACCTCACTTTTCTCTCAAAAGGCTTACATTCTGTCGAACTTGCAAATCCAGTGAATCATTTTTGCTTCATCCCATTCAAGCCTAAGCATGTCACAGCTCAACTTTCACTGCCATGCAGCATAGCTGTTTCATACCCATGCATCAAACAATCTGCCTTTCACTCTGAGAGAGAAGCCCTTTGTTACCAGCTGGGGTAGGAACTCCCTGTACTTTGCCCAGCCTAAACCTATTCTCACAGCTACACTCTCAGAGCTTCACCTCCTCTACTAACTTGGTCACTAAGATAATAGAAGCTATCGGCTATCTTTAGTTTGTTCCACTGCCAGTTTATGGAGTCTATTTTCTGTGCAGTTTCCACAAACAAATGTGAAACTTTCACATCCAAAAGTTAGTTCCTATTTTAACCTTTCTCTGATGTTACTGTACCTTTTATGTGAACAAAGCTTACACTGGGTGCATCTTGTGAAGTTTCTACCTACATCTCATCTAGACTAAATTTCTCCCTATTTAGTTGGGCTTTGGCTCTCCCCATAACCTTCATCTCCTGATGCAACAATTTAATACCTCAGTAATTATTTCTATTTAATGCATTATCTTTACCTTTGCAGTAGTTGGCTACAGTGCTGCTACACTGCTACACATTGGTTATGACTCCCTCGTGTACCACATGATTTACAATACGGGTGACTAGACCATAATCGATATTGCCAGATATTTTAAGTATCTCAGCAGGGATTGCTGATAGGCCAGGGGCTTTCTCTGTCTTCATATCCTTCATTGCTCTATATGTGTTCATATGTGTGTATGACTGTGTAGATATGTATATAGTAACCAAAGGAGCTAACTTCAGTAATATTGGAATCTATTGTAAAAGTAGTATCCACTGTAGGGTTACAAAAATATTTAGGGAACAAAACAAAGAACTGTGTTTCTGTCTGCAATGAAGCTAACAAATATGAAACAGAAACTATGAGAAAGAGTCAAGAGTAAAAGGAAAAATAATATGCCAAAACCTTAAAAAAAATATGAAAATGAACAGGATGGGAATAAGCAAAGAAAATTCAATGTAATAACTGAGAAGTGTAGAATTCAAAACTGATACAGGAACTGAAATCGGAAACGATTCTGATAAGTGCTTTGGGAATTCCAGGGAAAAAAAGCAAATAAAAGCATCAATAAGATCTCCAGAATTTATAGTGGGTATTATTATAGAGCATTATACATGTCATACAGTCTTTTCTGAATATTAGAAAATAGAAACACCTCCGCTTGTATCCAGGACCATCACGTGACTTTTAGCGATCCCCTGGAACTTTTCTTTCAAGGCTCCATCCCTTCAATCAAAATTTACAATCTATGCACCTCAATATCTCACGCTATTCTAAAGAACGTGTTTAAAAGTACGAGCTAAATTTATTTAGGGCTGGAACTATCGTATTATGTCATGTTTAGGGAGGCCAACGTTTAATTGCATTGCATATAACATTATGGCTTTAACATGCATAAGAGCAAACTAGTCACAATGTGAAACCTGAAAGAAATATTTGTAATTTGATAAATGTTGAAACATTATGAGAATGTGTCGAATGATAATGCCAACTAAGTATAAATTATTCACCACTTATATTGGTCAAAAGGCAAAGGTAGCTTTGTCCTTCCATTCTGCTACACTTAGTCATATGAGACATCTAACAAGGCTTCTGTTCTATAGAACAGAAGCCTTGTTAGATCAAGAGAAACTTCAGACTGACTTGTCTGTAGTATATTTTGGCAGGAAAATGACTTATTTAGTATTCCTGTAGTCTATCACATGGTTGGGCTGATTAATCATAGAAAACATAGAATATTGTATGCTTTTGCACATCTCTTTGCAGAGACGATATAGTTCTGCTTCAGGTCGATTACAAATTTCGATAAGACTTCTGGATATGAATAAAAGAGCACTTTTATATTTTATAATCCAGGCAACTTTCAAAGACAAACTCGATGTACTTTTTGCTTTGTGAAAAATCATCGATCAATTCTGAATAATCAAGCTGAGAGCTAAGTTCGTGTTCAATAGATATCATAGACAATCCACAAAGTCTTCCCTATGCTAAAATGGATTGCAAATATGATTTAATCGATTTTAATTTCAAAAATCTACATTCTCTGCTTGCAACCCTCACAGGTATTGAAAGGATAATTCGTAAATACACAAGGGAAAATCTCCATAAGGCTGGATTTCTGAATATAATCGATCACACCAAGGACTTTCTTACACTCAGGTGATAGAAAATGCAAAAGTGAATGAAGCTCTTCTGCTAGCTCAGTCTTCTTAATATCTGCCCCGACAATTCCATCATTGGTATGTACTGTTAGTGCAGTGGAAACAATCACAGTGTTCCAGTAGCTTCAGATTCCCCAGTGTTTCAGTAAAGGAATGTCGTAAAGGAACGCAAAGATGTCGTTGTGCCTGTTCAACATGTCAAAGTATTCACCAGGAGGGACAAGAGCAACGTCGATTGCTTGATAAAAGAAATGTACTTTTAAATTTTGCAAAGCATCAACGAGAGGTTCATCTTCACTTTCATATCCAAGGCGGTGTGACACACAGCATCTCTTTTCACCCGGCGTCTCTGATGGTATCTCCAGTTGTTCCCTTAATTCGATTGTGATGTTGACTGCTGATGAGAAGAACGTGTCATTTCCTCGATAGTTGCACAGTAAAGACTGTGTGACTGAGATAAGCTTTTGGCCAACGTCAGTTTGCATGTTTTCATGCTGAAGTAACTTACTGACCTTATCGATGTCAGCAGATTGTACCATATTACCAAACAAAGAAGAAAGCGGAAGGAAACTATTTCTGCAGCTAATGCGTTTACTTCTGAAAATCTTTGGAATCATTTCCATTGAGGCATTACGAATGCATATCAACATGCTGTGGATGTCTTTGGTTTTGAATCGAAGTGCTTTTATGCTTTCAATTTTGTTTTCCCAGCGATCATTTGATGGGTATTTCACAGTGATAGAGCAGAATTTCTTCAAAGTGTTCCATCTAGATGTTGATGCTGCAAAAAACGAATATACACACCAAAGAAAGAGACAGCCATCACTGATGAGTTTGCTGCATTGCACACAAGGTTTAGACTGATTCATGCAAGGTAAATAGAAAGCATGCAGATTCTTCTGTAGAAATTTTGTTCCAAATTCAGAATATTTTCCCTTCATATTACTGCAATTGTTATAACTTTGGCCTCTACAATCCATCAGATCCAGCCCCAGCATAACCAACTTCTCCAACAGTGATTCAAAAAGTCTGGCCTCATTTGTGTCAGTAACTTTTAAAAACAAAGTATTTTTTGATTTCTGTCTCAACAAAATGGTTTTACAAAATTCCCCCAACTATTTTTTTCCACTTCTTGAAACTGTTAAGCTTAGATACTCTATTCCGCTTGTGTTAGTATCGGAATACAATTAGGTTTAATATAGTTAATACATGAAAAATTTAGATTGTTTGTCAGTATAAATGTCAATGCTACTTGTTAGACTGTTTTGGAAATTAAGTTTTCATTCAGTCATTCATTTTCTTTCTTTTTTTGTTCATTCAGTTGAATGAATTTTCTTTCAGTGTTTTTATTTGTTACAGGAGGCTTTTGTCATCTTCTAAATTTATGTATTGTGGACATTTTTGAAAACAGAAATACCATGCAAGTAGAAAATGTCTATAAAAACAAATCACTGTTTTAATCTACCTTCAAGATGTTAAGGACAGGCTCTTCTTACTCAAATAATTATATTTCTTTCTATAATGTACTGTAAAGAAAATTTAATTTAGTAATGTTATAACTATGGTCTCTTGAGATGAACATAAGGTTGCTGAGGGAAATTTACAATAATTAATAATAATAATGATGACGATGATGATGATGATAATAATAATAATAATGATGACGATGATGATGATGATAATAATAATAATAATGATGATGATGATGACGACGATGATGAGGATGATATTAAGAATCAGAACTTTATGCCAAAACAATAGATATTCTTATCTAGTAACTCACATTATATTAGTTTCTTTTATACAAATAATTAATATTTAAGTTAGTCAATAAATGTGTGCATGAAATACCACTGAATATTAGACAATATTTAGAATGACGTCCAAGCCCAGTTGTTTTTGTATGAAAAGACTAACCGTACAAAAGACAATGTTTTTTTCTTATGTACTGCAGTCAGGTACACTGTCCGTTAATTATGGCAATGCAAAGTGGGATTAGTGAGAAAACTGAACAATTGAAATAAAGTAAATGAGACCCATTTTAATGAAAAGAAAGTAATTAATAAATTGAGAGAATTAAAAATATAATTGCTTACATTAAAGAAAATGAAAGTTTCTTGATTTCAAATCATTTTGATTTTAACAATGCTTTTGATGAGAAGAAAAATGGCAGCTCAAAGTTTCTAAAACTAGTGGCAGAAGGAAGAGAAGAAAGGTGTATAGATTAGTGGAAGAGAGAATGTCATCTCTTGATTAGGGACTTTGAGTGTATATCTATAACAAAGCAGATTCCCCTAAAGGCTCCAAGTGATGTTGAAATGGGTGATGAATTAAGTCTGCTATTCAAGAGTAGGAATGACCTCTCTGTCAGCTTCCATTCAGTTTTCATTCACCGAATTTGCCTCTTAAGCTTTTAGTCATTTGCTAAGAGAGAATTCATTGCTGCAGTTCCTTCCACACAATGCGACGTAGTTGGGAAATGAACTCAATCCCACCATAAGGGCTTCGGTGGTTTGTCAGATCGGCTTTTAAGGCAGCAATCATTAATATTCTTATTTGGTGGGGGTAAGAAACACTATAACAGGAATCATTAATATTCTTATTTGGTGGGGATGAGAAACACTATAATTCATATATAACTCACCTGGAACAGTCCGGGTGGGTGCTGGGGTGCATAAGGTGGCAGAGAAAAGGAAAGCAGTGA
>JACXVO010017304.1:36139-46294 GCA_015501135.1 Hapalochlaena maculosa
AAATCCATGGATTTTTAGGCTAAAAAGTTAGGTTGACTTTTACATAGGATCGACTATTGTACGAGTATATACAGTAGATCTTAAATAATAGTGCTACCATCATCATCATCTCATTCTTCTACTTCCTTTTTCTTCTGCCTCTACTTTTTATATCTGCTTTTCCATGCAGGTATAGGTTGATCAAATCATAATTCTCCAAGTTTTTATTTACAAAGAGAATGTTTACGGAACCCATATCTAAACAACAGTGGAAAAGGCAAGCCACTGGATTTGGTTGAAACATAACGATGAGCAACGGCTAGAATATTGAGCTAAAAGATTTAACCAGTTGAACCAGCGAGTGGGGCCTCATTTCAGTGAGGGGGTTGGTACGTAATACTGCCGTCGAGAAGTAGGCCCCAAAATGTCACGCATTCTCTTCTAATGACCCCATATACTTGCTGGTTTCTGGTAAGCGGAGCTTTCGACTAGTAGCACTTGAGTGTTCAAGTTGTTTACAAATCCCCTTTCAACAGTATTGTCTTTCTCTACACATCTGAAATAGCTACTTTGCAAATGCATTCATTTTTCTGTCATAGTCTCTACAGCTGGAAGACATTCCTAATGCCAACTACTTTACACTTTAAACACACTGTGTGCATTTTATTGGGTCATCAGCACTAGAGAGGGAGTCCAGTACAACTGAGGAACCCTTTCTATGTTATTCAAATTCGTTTTTTCACCAAAATGGTCAATTTGTCAAAGGGCTTCTTAGTGATATCTCTATTTTTTTCAGTTTCTTTGATTAGCACTAAGCTGGGAATGTAAATGGGACACTTTCTATCATGTCACTGTTAGGAAATTTTAGACCCTTATCTTTTGAACAGTGCAAGAGTGGTTAGGAACAAGCATGACTGTGTGGTTGAGAAGTTTGCTTCCAAAGCATATGGCTCAAGGTTCAGTCCCACTGTATGGCACTAAACATTTTGTCTCACCCAAGGGAGGGATTTCTATTATAACCTTAAATCAACTAAGGTCTTGTGAGTGGATTTGATAGATGGATATTGAAAGAATCATGTTGTTTGTGTACGTGTGTATGTGGGTGCATGCATAGGTGTCTGTGTTAGTGTCTCTTTGTCTTGTCTCGACATCATGTGATAGTTGTAACCAAGCATTACCATCATACAAGCAGTGTCCGTTGTTCCTAGTCTCCTGTGAAAAGATGCCCAACCTGAGGGTAATATTAATTTACTTGGAAACAGATGAATGTTGGTGACATTTAACTCAATGAATTCTGTCTAAACCATGCAAGCATGTAAAACTTTGAATTAAAATGCTGCTGCTACTGATGAGGATGATGATGATGATGATGATCCTTAGTAAAGAGGGAGAAAATTGAGGGAAAAAAATTTCTAGTTCGATTTGAACCACGAAAGGAGAATTGACATCATAGTAGTATATATTTGATCTATAGGAGTAACTACAAAGCGTTTATAGATTCCCATTTCTCCATGTTGCTTTTTCCCCTTCAGCAATGATCGTCTTATCGGAATATTGTTAACACAGTTTTAACTGAGAAAACAGGTTTATATAAACATATATGGAGAGAAAGAGAGAAAGAGAGAAGTATGTGTATGTATGTGTATTTGTGTGTCTTTCGCAATTGCTCAACAATCAGTGTGGTTTCACCACTGCAATTTAGTGGTTCAGCAAAGAGACCCACAGAATAAGTACCAGCTTTAAAATAAATACTAGGGTTGATTTGTTTAACTAACCCCAGACAGCTAACAAAATAGTGCACCTGTATGGCTGCAGTTTAACAAGTGAAAAATGTAAAAGAGCAAATAAGGCGGTGCTGCAGCATGGCCGCAGTCAGATGACTGAAACAAGTAAAAGAAAATTTAAAGAGTTAATGTCTACAACAAGGCTACCATAGTTATTATCTTTGTTTTCACCATGACTACAATACTTATTATCTTTTTCACCATGTCTACCTAGAACCGTCAGCCAAGTCAGCAAACCACATAGGAACACCCTACATTGCTGCAGGATATAGCATCCAAACTTTCCTTCAAATCATGATGCTACAAAAATCTCTTTAATTTTCCTAAAAGTGTGTGTGCATGTTTGGGCCTCTCTATCACTCGACATCACACAGTAATTGTTGCTTCATGAAAAGACAGAATCCAACTGAATGGCAAAAAGAGTGCCGACAGGTACTAGTACTAAAATAGAAAGCGGGCAAGGCTGGGAGTGGAAACACTACTCTCAGCCTAGGTATTTTATAGTGGGCTGGTAGAGTTCAAGAGGGATGATGTCCTAGGAGTGGCTCATTGGCTTGATGAGAACCAGCTAGCCAACCTGTTTAAAAGAACTTTCAGGGCAAGATACATGGACCGTTGCCAGAATTTCCTGACCTGGCAGTCCTATAGGAGAGCTTTACCTATTCATTATAAACTGTCTATGCCACTGATGTACCCAATGTCTATATATGATGAAATATATGTCTATGCAAATGATGTACCTAAAGTGAGGGCAGGATGGCGAAACCATTCTGCACACCCTTGTTCATTACCAGGAGATTTTAGGCCGGATAGTTTATGTGGAACATATGCTGTTGCATTTGGGAAGAGTACAGCAAGCAGCTGAGCGTATGATTAAGATTACACTGCCAGCCGGACTGTCAATGGAAGGGGTGAACTGTTTCTTATGCACAGTTGCAGTTTTAAAAGAGTGTATATGGAAAACAAGGATGAAAGGAGTCACAATGGGAACCTTCATCTTCTACTCTGGTTTGCTATACTACTTCAGATGCCACGCTGCATCACTACCCACAGGACGCAGGGTGTGTGATTTTTTAACCTGGGGCATTTGTGATGGTGTCCCAAGGAATAACTACTCCTCAAACTCTTATGTTGTCCCGCCTGTGTTCAGCCCTTCGTGGCTAGTAAAGAAACCTATACTACTTCAGATATCATCCGAAGCGATGGAGACATGATGGCCCTGTGGTTAGGGCAGCAGACTGGTGGTCGTTGGATCATGGTTTAGATTCCCAGATTGGGCATTGTGTGTGTTTATTGAGTAAAACATACCTCAGCTCCATGTGGCTCCGGTAGGAGGTGGGAGTGGCAAACCCTGCTGTACTCTTCCGCTACAACTTTCTCTCACTCTTCTATTTCCTGCAGTATCTAGCAGCTCACCTGCGATGGACTGGTGTCCAATCAAAGTGGGAGCCTGTACACCAATGAGACCGGGAAACCAGCCCTGTCAGCCAGACTTAATGAAAAATAGTCAACACACATCATCTGAAGAGCAAGATAGAGCTGGAGAGCAGTTGTCTGTCATGAAGCATGTACAAAAAAAAAAGATGGAAGAATGTGATGAGGAAGTTGAGCATGAATGAACCAGCTTAAATACATAATAATTCATATGATGTAGATGGTGGACTTCCCAGACCAAATGTAAATATTTCATTAAAATCATTCTAGTATATATTTCATTGATTATTTTTTAACCACTTAATGCAAATGAACTCATAACATTGTATGTTTGTAACATCCTCTGCTGTCCCTATATATATACGATGGGCTTCTTCCAGTTTCCATCTACCAAATCCACTCGCAAGGCTTTGGTCAGCCTGAGGCTATAGTAGAAGACACTTGCCCAAGGTGCCACGCAGTGGGACTAAACCCAGAACCATGTGGTTAGTAAGCAAGCTACTTTCCACAGAGCCACTCCTGTGCCTATAGTTACTAATTTATACCATATACAGTTGTTATATACAATCAACTCCTTTAAGAGTAGCAGAAAAACTGAAATACTTGCAACATTTAGTGTTGTCTTTCTATATTCAATTATATCCCGTATCAGAGTGGTGTTTACTTTTCATGCTTCAATGAAACAAAATATCAAGTACATATTGTAGCTGATTCAATTGACAACAGCTTTTCTTTAAAATTCTGTGCATGTGACAATGTAAGATGTTATTGTTTTTCTTTCTCCATCTCCGGGATAAAAGAAAACTGCTGCTTGGAGATCAATAAATAATTGAAAAAGAGATTAACAGACAAAAATGATTAGATAACACCTCCTCCCATCTGTCTCCCCACTTCCCCTAAATGTGACTGAATAAAGAATAGAGATTGAGAAATAGCCATAGTTAAAATGCTAGTTAAATAACGAACTTTGAACTAGATCGCTTTGTAAGATACCCTCTTCGACCCAATCAGATAGAAGCATGATATATTTTCTAAAGTGAATCTGTGTCTAAATATCAAGACAGGGGTTACTTCATAACAACAATGACAAAAATGGTAATAAAAATAAATCTAAGCCATTGATGAGGAAAATGATGATGATGATGATGATGATGATAATGATAATGCCGGTCACCTTTAGTAAATGTGTTTGTTAAAAACGGGCAATGCTCATGATCTTTGCAGGCCTTCACCTACAAGAGAGATTGTTATATATTAATGTTCAGTTTGGCCAACTGTTGGTCAGTTTTGTGGGAAAAAAAAAGAACATAAAAAAGTCAGCAGTAAAATTTGGACAGTTGCAGTCCAAAGGAGGAAAGACTAAATGAAGTATTTTGTACAATTTCTTAGAGAATAAACATGTTCATTCCTTCTGTTTTCACTGCCTGTAAAATACTGTTTTATGGATGATGGCAGAAGAGACAAATGTAGAACAAATGTAGATAAGAGGAACTGCCAAGTCTGATGTAGTGATACTTGTTGCTGTATACAGACAAAGCACCCCTAAAGATACATACCTGAGTTCAAACTCTTGGTGTTACAAAAGAACATCCATGAGAGGTAGAATTGCAGTCGAGGTAGTCCTTGGGGCCACACCACTAAACGCAGTCAAAGTGGTTCTCATTTAGTGCCATTGCAAGTGGTACCAATGTCAGTGGCACATAAAATCTTGTAGGTGGCATGTAAAAATACCTCCACTCTCGGAGTGGTTTGCATTAGGAAGGGCATCCAACTATATAAACCAAACTAAACCAGACTGAAGCTCAGTGCAGTCAACCAGCCTGCCAGTCCAAGTCAAAATTTCCAAACCATGTCAGCATGGACAACAAACTTTAAATGATGATGATGATGATGGTGACGGTGATGATGATATATTTATATATATATATATATATAATCCTGTTATGTTCAATCATTACATTTGTAAATCCAAAACTAAGTTCATTTTATATTCTAGGTAAAATATTGTAGTGTATTGCAGTGTTATCTATGTAGTATAGTATGTAAACCTTATGCTTGTGCTCCAAATGAATTTAAGCATGTCTCATTGATAATCCCAGAACACCGTCCTTAATTTTCTATATATTCCCACTTCTTCATACAAATATATGACAGGTTTCTTTCATTTTCCTTCTACAAAATCCACTCACAAGGCTTTGGTTGTTCTGAGGCTAAAGTAGGAGACATTTTCACAAAGTGACACACAGCAGAATTGAACCCGGAAATAAGAGTCAAAACACCTCTAAGCACCAAGAAAGCACAAGCTCCTTACAGTAGCTGAGAGATAGATCATCAGTGATTTTTACATTTGATTAATGCTTGTCAGTGGTTCTCACCCAACTGCTTGAGGTTAAGCTAACTCGCCATGTTAATTTGTATGTTTTGGCACTTATTTCTAGCAATGCTGGTACTAACTGCTACCCTTAGTCATTTTAGTGATGTCTGTACTTCTGTCCTTCAGTTGTAAATTGA
Organism: Hapalochlaena maculosa; assembly: GCA_015501135.1. NCBI lineage: Eukaryota > Metazoa > Mollusca > Cephalopoda > Octopoda > Octopodidae > Hapalochlaena > Hapalochlaena maculosa. The sequence goes on from JACXVO010017304.1 coordinate 41,848, forward strand.
GAGTAAACAACTTCTATTATTTATAACTTTCACTTTTACCATTATGAAATCAGTTTGCAAGATCTACAGTAACTCTTATAAACTGACAAAGTGAGTTAGGCAGCTGGGTGGAAGCCACTGATGAGGATTAATCAAATGCGAAATCACTGGTGATCTGGCCATGATCTGGAAGCTATAGAGAGCTTGCCGCCTTTGTTGGTCATAAGATAAGTGCTTCCTCATGGCTAAGAGTTGTTTTGACTCTTATGTTTAGCAATGCTGGTGCTAACTAGTACCCATAGTTACTATAGTAACATCTCTCTCTCTCTTTCTCTGTGTGTGTGTGTGTGTGTGTGCGTGCATGCATGCATGCACGTGTGTGTGTAGGGTACTCAAAAGTAACTGGAAACTTTCTATGTGGAACAAACTTGTTATAGTCCAGGCTTCTGTCACTTGATGTGACCCTCAAGGATCAGTCTGCCAAGTGGCCTCCTGGAGTGTAATCGTATTTATTGCCATGTAGTGTTTCTCTCCTGGCTGTTGACTTCTGTAATGGCTGAAATGAAGGAACAGCATGCTTCCAGGAAATTCTGTTTTCTGCTGGGGAAAACAGAGGCCTAAATAGTTGTCGTGCTTCAGACACCTCACAAGGACGCAGCTATGAGCAAAAGTATGAGCAGTTTCCACACTTTAGGAATAAGTCACTTGTTACTTAACCAATGTCATTCAGGACAAATGCCAACCTCCTGAATGAATGAAAACAACCTGACAAATCATGAACTGATCTTGGAGGACCATCACCATACAATTAACAAACTTCTTGATATGACTGATGTGTTCTGGAGATCCTGCCAACGAATTTTGAGTGAGGAATCACTAATGAAAAGCGTTGTGGGGGCACAATGGCCCAGTGGTTAGGGTAGTGGACTCGCGGTCATTAGATTGCGGTTTCGATTCCCAGACTGGGCACTGTGTGTGTTTATTGAGTAAAAAACACTTCAGCTCCATGCAACTCCAGCAGGGTGGGGTGGCGAACCCTGCTGTACGCTTTCACCACAACTTTCTCTCACTTCTCTCTTTCCTGCTGCATCTAGCAGCCCACCTGCGATAGACTGGCGTCCCATCAAGGTGGGAAGCCTATATGCCATGAAACCGAGAAACTGGATCAACAACAAAATGAAAAGAGTTGCAGCAGCAAAGTTTGTGCCTTGCTTGCTCACTGAAGATCAAAAGCAGTCACAACTGAATTCATGTCATGAACTGAAAGAACATTTGGACCTTTTTTTCGAAGGTCATCACTGGTGACAAAAGCTGGTGCTAAGGAATTTGCAAATGTTGAAGAAGTGAAGAAAAAAAAAACAATGGTGGCATTAAAAGGCATCACTTTGAAGAGTTCCACTACTGCTTTCAAAAGCGGAAAACATACTTGAACTGATGTATTGCTTCAAATGGAGAATACTTTGAAGGTAATAAAATTTGTAAACATGGAAAAATGAGTGAATAAAATATTGCAAATATATATATTCTGCAACAAGCCAACAGATCTGTAAGATGGCGAGCTGGCAGAAACGTTAGCACTTTGGATGAAATGTTCAGTGATATTTCGTCTGTTGCTATGTTCAGATTTCAAATTCCCCTGAGGTCGACTTAGCCTTTCATCCTTTCGAGGTAGATAAATTAAGTACCAGTCGTGTACTGAGGTCGATTTAATCAACTAGTTCGGCCAAATTGTCCTTGTTTGTCCCCTCTATGTTAGCCTCTTGTGGGTAAGAAAGAAGTAAGAATTGGTAACGCGTGTCGGATGAAATGTTTAGCAATATTTCTTCGCTATGGTCTGGGTTCAAATTCCGCCGAGGTTGACTTAGCCTTTCCTCCTTCGGAGTTGATAAATTAAGTACCAGTTGTGTACTGGGGTCGATTTAATTGATAAGTCAGATCAAAATTGTCTGTCCTTGTTTGTTCCCTCTATGTTAGCCCCTTGTGGGCAAGAAAGAAATAAGAATTGGATGAAGTATTTAGCGATATTTCGTCTGTCGCTACGTTCTGGGTTCAAATTTAACTGAGGTTGATTTTTGCCTTTCATTTTGTCATTGTTTATAAATTAAGTACCAATTAAATATTAGGGTCAATCTAATCAACTGGCTCCTTCCCCCAAAATTTTGTGCCTTGTGCCTAATGTAGAAAAACATTTAACAAATCTGCTTCACAAGGCTTTGTTTAGTCTGATGCTCAAATAGAAGATACTTGCCCTAAATGCCACTCAGTGGGATTGAACCTGAAACCATGTGACTCAAAAAAAAATGTCTTAATCACATAGCCATGCCTGTGCTTGGCCCTGGGAGGGTAAATTTCATTGCAAATAATAAGTTACATTGACCTCATAGTTTTGTAGTCACATCTTGATATCAATAATGTTTTACTTAGTAGCTAGGTGAGAAATCAATTAACCAATCATTACCTATTGAAGGCAGTAAAGTTAATTAATATGAGGTTGTTTAGCAACAATGATTGGTAAATGTGTGTGTGTGTATGAGAACATGTATGGATATATGTGTGAACATGAGTATGTGGAGGGATGTGAACGTGTGTGTGTGAGCACTCATTTTATGTAAGCACATATACATACATTCACACACACACAGCTTCTGCCTATTGTATAATAAGGTCACATGTATATTAGTCCAATACTGATGATGATGATGATGATGATGATGATGATGATGATAACAAAGCCAGTGATGTTAATGACGAGGAAGAGGATGACAGTAATAAAAATAATGATGATGTTTTCTCTATAGTTGGAAAATTTATGCACTTGTGTATGTGTGTGTGTGTGTTTGTGAATATGCCATGCAGAAATCCCCAAGACACAAGTATATGACCTGCTATCAAACCCATTCTTAACATTATCAGGAAAATAATGAACATCACATCCTAATTGTAAAATTTCTTAAACATACTGTGCAGAAGCCCATTGTGTGTGTGTGTGTGTGTGTGTGTGTGTGCGTGTGCGTGTGCGCGCGCGCGTGTGTGTGTGTGTGTGTGTGTGTGTGTGTGTGTGTGTGTGTGTGTGTGTGTGTGTGTGTTTGTGTGTGTGTGTGTGATGAGAGTGTAAAGGTGTTTGGTATAGTGGTTCAGATATTGGATTTACAATTGTTAATCCATGGGTTCAATTCTTGGACTAGGCAATATGTTGTGTTCTTGAGCAAGGTACTTCATTTCATTGTTTCGAGTAGATGTATTACAGTGAGTTTTTCCAAATGTTTGGTGATACTCTCGCTCAGAATATCCAGAAGATTCAGTAGGTCTTTGGCAATAATGCCATGGAAAAAATCTCAGATCAAGAAATGGTACAATTGCTTCAAACATGGCCGTACCTCAGTGGAGAGTGAAGTACACTCAGGCAGGCCATCTACAAACCAAACCAAGGAGTTGATTGTAAAGGTTCAGTGATTAGTCATGGAAGACCATCATGCAGCAAATGGAAGGTATTTACTTGCAGAAAATGTCAGAGAAATTTGTCCCTGTGGTGCTGAGGAAGCAGCAGAAGCAACTCCACATGGAGGTCGCTCAGGACATGCTGGATTGCACAAAATGTGACCCAGATTTCATGAAGACCATGAGGTCTGTATTCTAGGTATAACTACGTATTTGTACTCTTGTCATCTCTACTGTAGGCATATCAGGTGTGAACTGACATGGCCTGCTTGTGTAAAATTTTCATGCATGCACAGAAAGGGTGGCATCACCACACACCCAAAGGATTTTGCCCAAGTGGCATTAGTTTTGGAAGAAAACTTTTTAATAGTCAGATACATTTTGGACATACTTTGTACATATCATTGCTATTGCATGGCAATCTTGGACAAGTATCTTCTACTATAGCTTTGGGCCAACCTTGTGAGTGGATTTGGTAGAGGGAAACTGAAAGAAGCTCATCATATGTGTGTATGTGTGTCTTTGTGTCTGTGTTTATCCCTCACCACTGCTTGATAACTGGTGTTGGCTTGTTTACATTCCTGTAACTCAGCAGTTTGGAAAAACTAACCTATAAAGTAAGAACAAAGCTTAAAAATATGTACTGGGATTGATTCATTCAACTAAAAATTCTTCAAAGCAGTGCTCAAGCATGGCCACAGTCTAATGACTAGAAAAAAAGTAAAAATCTAAAAGTGGCTATGTGGTAACTACTTTGCTTACCAACCATATGGTTCCAGGTTCAGTCCCACTACGTGGCACCTTGGGCAAGTGTCTTCTATAATAGCCTTGGGGGTCAACCAAAGCCTTGCGAGTGGATTTGGTAGATGGAAACTAGAAGAAGCCCATCATATATATATATATATAGTGTGTATATATACATGTGTGTGTGTTCGTGTATCTGTATTTCTCCCCACCAGCATCACTTGACAACCGATACTGGTGAGCTGGCTCAATTGTTAGCGCGCTGCGCGAAATAGTGGTGTTTCGC
>JACXVO010017407.1:208612-222950 GCA_015501135.1 Hapalochlaena maculosa
AAACATTTACTGTTTGTTGATATTCCTTCAAGCAAGATTATAATAATAAAGTTGCTAATTAGAAATCTGGTTAAGTTCTGTTTTTCAATCAAGAAAAAGAGAAACAATAACATTGTAATTCCATTTATAATACTGAAGAGGCATTCCATTAAGTAAGATATTCATGGAACATAAAGCACTTAGTTTAATACTTGTCACTCAGTCTTTCTTTTATCTTTCTCCCTTCCCCTGATTTCTTTTACATCCAGTCCTGATACTTCTGTATGGATTACAAATATACAGCTTTATAAGGCTAAACAGTTGTTCTTATAGCGAATTATTAATCTGCTTTGATAAAGCAATAATTTGAGTTTTAAAAATGACATTCCAAACAATAAGAATAATTAGTACAAGAACACTTAAAAAAAATACTTACATAAATTATTAGGAGGTGGAACTATTTTGTTGAGAGCCGGAAGAGATGTGAGGCCCGGTAATAATGTAGGAGCATTTACTGTGAGAGGTGGAGCGGGTACAGTGTTAGAAACAATATTAGCTGTTGCAAGAGCAGTTTGAGTAACTGGAATAGATGATATGGCAGGAGTAGAGATATTTCCAACAAAGCCAGCTAAAAGAGATACAGGGAAAAAAAGTTAGATGACATCAAAACAATACATTTTTATAAATATGTACAAGTAATTAACATAAACAATACTAACCTGTTGTAAAAGTAATCTGTGGAAACTGATGTGGAGCAACAGGTGCAGGTGTTGGAACTGGAGCTAAACCTGGAGGAAGGGTTGGTAGTGGTGGGAGAGCAACTGCACTGATAGTTCCTGCCATGTTGGGATAAAATGGTGGCTGTCCACTGTTGATTAAACTGGGAGCTGGAAGTGGTTGTACCGAAGTTGACCCAATGATGGGAGATATTGTAGGAAACCTTAAACTTTCCAAAGGTCTCTCTGGTGGAAAATGAGATGGTCGAATCATTGTCATTGTATCTGGTTGATTTTGTCTCCTTTCAAAAGTAACATCCCAATGTGGAGGTCTTGGCTGAAAATTATCTGGTACTCTTGGTCGATTAAAGTTATTAACCAGAGGTGCTGGAGTGAACATACTTGATGTACCAAAATTAAATTGTGGCCTATTAGGTTCAGGAGTAACAAGCAACTCGCCAAGAATCTTTACTGTAGGAGAAGCCCCTTTCAGCATGACAGTGTGTGTTCTGTTACCAAGATGTATTTCTACTGGTGGACCATCAAATCGAACTTCAAACCATTTACCATCAATAATAACTTCATGTGCAGGACCACCAAATGCAAGAAAATGAGGACGTTTGCCAAGACGAATTTTAATTGGTTTATCAAGCGGAACCATGTATGAAGTGTCGTCTATGATAATTTCCCGATCTGGACCATCAAACCTTATACCATGTGGTTTGCCATCCATAACAACAAAAGGTATACGGCTATTCAATTTTAACTCACATTGTCTAGAATCTATCAGAATTTGCCTTGGTGGAGGATCAAACCTTATTTCATGGCAAATATTGTTAATAAATACACTTCTTGGCGGTCCACCATATATTCCCTGTTTTACTCTATCAACAAAAATCATCATATCTCTTCCATCAATATGAAGAAAGTGTTCAATTTTGTTAAGAACAATGCGCCTCGGTGGTGCATCTACTCGTACCTCAAAACTTTGTCCATCAATCCATAAATGTTTAGGTTGGCCCTGATAATGTATTCTGTGCCAGCGACCGTCAATTTGTACATCTTTAATATCCTCACCAAATCGGTAATATAAGTGGTTATTTATTGATATAGCTCTTTCTCTACCATCAGCAAACATTTCAAATACCTTTCCATGCAACCTAATTTTTCGACGCTTTCCATTGAGTACAACTTCATAAGGCTTATGGTCAATTACAACTTCAGACACTTCACTATCCATTACAGCTGCATTTCCTTTCCATCGTGGATCTACCAAATCAGATTGCTCTAACGCACCTGGGCCCCATGGAGCAATATTAGAGTGGACTGGATATTGTTGGTTAGAAATTGGGACATTACATGCAGGTATTTCATTAACTTGATTTCTCATATCAGCATCTTGATGATGATTAGAGAGAAATAAATGGGGAGAATCTCTTTGAGGACTGTGGGAATTTACCTCAGGTGTTACTTCTGCCACCCACTTATTTGACTTTATCTGATCATGTACATGGTAGTTTTTCACATCATGAGACCTTTGATCAAAACCCTGACCATCTTCATAATGATCAAGATCTTTACCAGACTTATCATAATTAATATTCTGCAAATTACCAATTTGTTTTAGAACTAACTGATGCTCTTCATGAGATAATTTGCCTGACTGAGCTAGTTTTGCTGCACCTATAAGTAAGTTAGCATGTTCATTTCTTGTAGCAGAATCTAATACTCTTCCAGAATATGGAGATTTAAATGTATTTTGCAGACAGCCGGGCCTTTGACCTGAATTCCAACGCATATCAACATCTTTGTATCGTTCATCAATATCCTTTGGAGTTGCACATGTATCAGCTTCTTCTGTAAAGTTATCAGGATGATCTGCTTTGAATTTTGCCCAACCTGAGTGACTACCACTTCTCATATACGGGATGTGGTGATCATTCATTCTGCTAGGTGGTACTCTGTAATCTTGATCTTCTTTACCAAATAAATCACTGAAAAGTATTATAAAATACTTATTACAAGACAAAAAGATAATTCCAATTCAAATAGAATGATCATAAGTATGGTAGCATTAGTTACTTATACTGATGTAAAATATAAAGATAATAAAACTAATAAATAATGAATTGAGTAAAATTACCAAACTGGTGTTTGGGAGATAAATTAACACAAAATTTCTAAATTTTAACTCACTTTAGGACAAAAACTTCAAGTGAAATCAAAATTTACATAAATCAACTTTGTGGCACCAAATTTTATGTAATTTAGATTTCTAACAGATGGTGTAAAATTAACAGGTGCAACATGTTACCCATAGGATAGAACAAACCTTAATAATAAGCATATTTGTTTTAAGATAAAATATATTAACTAACCTCAAATCTTCTTTTGTACTGGAATGCTCCTGCACATCAATCCCTGGATCTGGACAAATTTGCTTCTGACTAGTTGGTCCGGACAAGCCACACTCAGATGCATTTACTAAGGAGACCTCTCTATAATCCCTATCTCTCTTAAGATTTTTCTCATCAGATGATTTCCCATTAAGACTTTCCTTAGGACCAGTACTATCATGCCTACTATTGCTCGACATAGACTTGCTATGATTTGGACTGCGTCGAATTTGATTTCCTTTTGAAGACATCTGGTCATTATTATCATTGTGAGATAAATGCCCATCTCCAGAGTTTTTCCACATATCAGACCTTTGATCTTTATATTTCCTGTCCTCCTGATGCCAATTACGTGCAGCACTTGACTCAGGTGACCGCTTAAAAGGAGATCGGTCTCTACCTCTTCGCCACCTAGATCTCTCATGGTCATCATCATCATAGCGATCTCTGTACCGGCTAGAAAACCTGTCTCTGCTACGGCGTTCACGTCCAAACCTATCTGTATTACGATCTCGATAGTCATCATCTCGGTGCCGATTACGCCTATCGTCATCCTTATCGCCAAATCTTCGTGTATCATCCTCCCGACGATCACCACGCCGACTACCCCTGAAGTCTCGGCTGTGACGACTATGTTCACGCAAGTTCTCTCGGTCATCCCGTCTACGGCATTTGTCTCCATCATCATTGGCCTTTTGTCGATCCCTTGAGGAAGAACGTATTTTATCACTATGCTTGTCTTCTTCAGTTAGTGTTTTACTTGGAATGCAACTATCAGCTTTGAGATAATCTCCAGAAAACTGTACAGGCTTGTTTATTGAATCAACAGATTCTTCACCTAATTTTGAACTACTGAGAGCTGAATGAGGTGTAACAGCATTTGCCGTTTGTGTGACATCCATTGGCGAGCCTCTGGAAGAAAACCCCGAATCGTCAGTAGGACATATCTCCATTAAATTTTCCAAGTCAGTTCCAGCTACAAGTCTATCAGGAACTGAAGAAATACTTGTTGGATGTCTTACTTCTGAATCACAAGGAAGGTTAGGTAAAAACATCTGTTCATTTGCATTATCTATCTCACTCTTTGGTAATTTCTTTTTAATGGCATTTGAATCATCAAAAGCTACGTTTGGAGTAATCTCCAGCCTATCTGTGTCTCTAGAGACAGGAATTGTATTATGAGATGCCACAGCATCGAAACTATATGTGAGAAGCGAGTTTGTATTCGTAGACTCTTTTTCAGCTTTTCCCATGTTATTAGACTCTTCTTTGCTCTTGCGACTAACAGTTTGAATCCTGGGATCTCTAGATGCTAAGCGCGGATCCCTAGCAAGACGTGGGTCTCTGGCTTTGGCTGATAGGGTTACAGAAGGGGTAGCCTGTATTAAGCTTGCATTATCTTGCCTATTAATTTTTTGATCACACGGTACTACAAAATCAATTTTAGGCAAAGGTAATTTAGGTTTTTTGGAAATTGATGCACTTGAATCATTAATCACAGAGAATTCATTGTCCTATGGGTTGAGAGAGAGAGAGAGAAAAAAAAGGAAAATAAGTATTACTATTAATTTTTCACTAGAATGAGCACAGCTAACTAAATACAAACGATAAAATTACTCAAAGGGACGTATATACAAAGATGGGACAGTTGAAAAAAAAATCCAAGGAATATTTGCTTAAAAACAACATTGTATAAGTCATCATCCAACTACAAACAAGAAAACCCATTATACAACATGCATGCTTTTTAGGAATGGGGAGCCTCAACCCAGATATTTCATTAAACTTTTATCCATATCTACCATATATAACAGGGATCCCTATTATTGTATAAATAAAAAGCAAAAAACCCCACACCCTAGTAGTCGCAATCTTCTATTTGGCAAAAATAGAACCCAGCACACCATTACCTGGTGCTTGTTGATACTTTCTGGTGAATTAGTTGAGGGCTCTGCCGAGTCATGGTCCACCTGCTGCTGCAATATTCCCAGTAATTCTTGCTGCTTAGCTATCAACTGTTTTCTCATCAAAGTTTCTGGTTGCTCAACAGGTTTTCTTTCTTCCTCTTTCTGTTCAGAAAAGACAGCATTAATTAGCTGCCTGACTACTGAACATTCGACAGGTTAATAAAATGTCAAGTTTTATTGAAATTTGCAACGACCTTATTTGTGAGACTTGCGTTTTCAAAATCCTATGGACAGTAGCTAACGTAATAAAGACATTAAAATAATCACAAATGAAAATACCTAATTTTTATTATTACTATCCATTATAAAATATTGTCAGACAGATTTATTAAAACGGTATCAATATTCTACAAACCTATCACCCAACCTTACAAAATAACTTCAAATACTCAAGTGGAGGAAATGAAAACAAGGATACTACTATTAGAGACGGATCAAACCAGTAAATTTGAATGAGGTGTCTATTATAACCAACTGAAATGAACATGAAATGCTTATTTCCATGAAAATGGACAATGGAATATTCAATTAGTTCAAACTAAATCTTAATTATGCTGTTCGAGATGGCTAAATACGAGGAAAATAATGCAGGAAAAAAACAACACTGCAGACAAGATGGGATAGGGAAGTTGGATGATGACAGGACTTATTTTATATACACATTCCTCTGAATAAATTTCTCCTAGTTTTACAACCATGCCTAATAAAGAGTATAAATGACTCAGACCAATTCTAAGCCAAGTTAAAAATTTACAGAGAAAAGACAAAAATCAAACGAATAGAATTGATTCTAATTGTACTATAACATTATAGGGCAAATACTGCATAATAGTTGAGCTAATAAAGGAAATCAGTAGGTGCTGAGGCAACCTTTCACTTAAACTATTTTCACAAGTAATTAAAAACGCAAACCATTATTTGCATATTCATAAATATTCTAACAAGCCTACTTAAAAGGGCACAAAAATTGCGACTAGCTGGAACCAAGTAAATACCTTATATCAAGTGGCCAAAGCTAAAGAACACAAAAAAAAAAATGAAATTACAATGAAAGAAAAGATAAATTAAAAAAAAATTTCATAAATAAAATCATGTATTTTAATACATGTGGGGAGGGGGCTAAACAGCTACATATACACTAATGAATGATTTTGGATAAATTGTGAATTAATAAATTAAATGCAACCACACAAAAAAATACATATAAAAAATTCCCATGAAGTAAAATGAAAATTTGGAAAGGGTTTTTTTTTTTAAAGAGCGAACAATCAATTCAAACTACTGCAATAAAATTCTGAAGAATCAAAACACTTCACAATACAAGGCACTAGGTTATTAAAAACGGAGTTGACTAATCTTTTATTGTAACTAGGGGGAAGTGGGGTAAAAATTCATCAACTGGAGCTGGCAGGATATCTTTTACCTGGACTAAAAATCTTGGGTTCACATGTATGTTTCCTTGTCCAGGAGGATCTGCGATGATGGGCCAAGCTGGATCCAACATGTTCACACGCATATCAAGTGCATATAGTTTCTGGTTAGGGAAAAACATCTGCCAAGTCTGCCTAAGTTTGTACATGGATCCTCTGGTTTTTTCATCCACCTATACACCAAAAAAACCTGTATATTTAGCAATACAAACCCAATAGTCAGTCTGTCAATCTTCTTACGTTTCAGAAACCTTTTCCATTAAACATATTCAGCAAATGAATTAATGTGTAACGAATCTACTTGGCACAGTACTAACAACTCAAAATAGAAAAAAACAGCCAAGTAACTTTACATACTAAATAATTGCTATGGTCTTAACGCAATGTAAAACATCTGATGTATAAAACATCACAAAAAATCATAGAAATATAATCTTTAATAAAGCAATAAGAGAATTGAAAATAAAGCTAAACTTTATTCACATAAAGAGCATCCAAATTACCTTTAACAAAACCCACCCATATGAATATTATGGTTTAGAAAGCTACGTAAAAATCACTTCAACTCATCCTAACCTTTTCAAAAGTATCACAAAATATAGCAACTATATTTTTGCTGAAAAGCTGAGGATATTCACATTCATCCAGATTCTTTATTATTGAGTCAATCAAATATAGAACTGGCAATTTCTGTGATGGTTTTACCTGAAAAGAACAAAAACACTCAAAATATGAAAAATGATATTTTGTCAATGTGAATGCAAACTAAATCCACCATAATCTCAAGTTGGGGCAAAACCCCAATGCTTGATTATTCAGTTTGTATAAATGAACTAGTGTGACCAAGTTCAGTGTTTTGAGTAAGCCATGACTGAAAATACACTGAAATAATTCACATGTCAATAATTTTAAAATAATATTTAACAATAATTGTTAAATATCAGCAAGAAGCCAAATTACACAGCTTATTTTAAAAATGTAATTGAAATATAAAGAGTATGAAGAAATGTCCAAACTCTTACCTGACATCCAAAAAGAATGGAACTTAACAGGTGCTTTGGAAGGAATCATGATGCTTACTACAAGATACATTCCTTAGATCAGAAATGGCCAACAAAAGAATGACAAATCCAGGATACAAAAATATTTTTCAAATATTTATTACCAAGAATATCAATAACCAGCAGGAGTGATGTTTTCCACCTGTTTATCACTTTCTAATGTTTGCAATAGCACGGTGTAAAAGAAATGACACCGTCCTATATTTCACATGTAAATGCATAATCAGAAAACCATCTTCATTTAAGAAAGAGTGTAGCATCTTCATTCCTACAGCTTTTCTTTTGATGCTCCTTCTTCAAACTCCATTATTTGATGGAAAATGATTCTCGTCCAGCAAATCACAACAGGATATCTTCGTAATTTTGCAAAACAAACGGATTCCATCGATACAGCTTGGCCAATTTATGGCAAAATAAACCTAATAAAGATTCCCAAAATAGATGGCAAAGAGTTTTGTAACAACACAAAACAAACAATCCTATGATTTGCAATTGAAATAACATGTTAATTTTCACCAGATTTTGTATTACTATATGAATTACCAATATTAGCAGCACATAAAATTATTCAGAGTTGTTGTTACAATAACCCTTATAAAATACATTCATTTCACAGTAAACCATCTAATTGACTTGGGAACCTCTCAAGAGTGAAAGAAACAAGTTTAGAGAAAGTTGGCGACGTAACAGATTTCAAACTCAAATTTTATAATCACAAGATATTAAAACGAAAAATTAATTAGCATCAAAAGCAAGCTAAATAGAAATTTCTGAAAGACATGGTGCCAGCCAACTTGATCAACTAAACCTGCATCTGTTCAAAATTGTAACTTCATTTATGATAAAACAAAACAAAAAACTTGCATGTTAAGTACTCAGAAGGCAAGACATATTGACTGGCAATCGTTTATTCTTATAAACTAATACAGTTTCTAACTGTTCAACAAACGCCAGCTGAAATTTCTTGATACTTTTGCTGAATCCAGCTTGAGATGATGTAGCTTCTCAGGGTAAGAGAGTGTAAAAGCAGCCAATTCAAATGAAATTCACTTTATTTCTACTAAAAGATAACCCATTACTCATTTATTAATCTTTTGATCTGCATTACATGCTCAGACACATGCGCATTATGCTTGACGGGCTTGTTTAGATACTGTAATTCAAGACAGTAAACTTGAGGTTTAAGTAAGTAGCCAACATTAAATTACAAACTTTTGAATATTGCTGTTTCAAAGTTAACATACCAGCAATCTATTTGGACATACTCTTTATCAAAAGAACAGATAGCTCATTAGTTGTCCAATAAGGATATTTTTACTACAAACAGAGAAAATTCCCTATTTGTACTTATACTTGATTCTACCCATTCCAAGATACTAATTTACCAGATATTTTCACGGTACCCAAAATAAAAGGATTCCATAATAAACGAAAACCACATTATGAGTTATGATAAACTAATTTAAAATAGAGAAAACGACTGCAGCCATTTCTTCAAGCTAAAGACTAAAATTATTTACTGGATGGAGAGTTAGCCACTCATGAATAACCCATTTGGTAAAATTCACAGTATAATCAATCAATATCTCTGATATGTAATTAATGCATTCATTCTTGTGATACTAATAGTAATAACAAAACCCCCCACTGCCAGCACTCTACTACTGAGTCACCATCCTGTCTGGAAAAAAAAAAGAAAAGAAAATTACACACAAGTGTAATTAAGTCAAGTCTTGAGTTTATTAATTTAAATAAGTAAATATCTTCACACATACAAAGTCCAAAATTCTTGGATGAGAAACAAACATAACCCTTTTACACAATACGCATGAGAATTTATAGTTTCAACAAAATAAGAACATCACTATCACATACACCATCATGCCATACTCACACAATTCACATGACCACAAAAATTGCTGCAACATCCATCAAAACATTGAAACTAGAGAATCAATACAAGGCATTTTTAATACACATACATACAAAATGCATTCCATCTCTACAACAAGCAAAAGTGAAATACACACCCAAATGACAAGTTTTACTAAGAATAAAATTTGTACATAGGCAATATATCTAGATCTGGAAAGTTAATTTTTTTTAATGGTTGACATTCAAACCATAGCCCAGTCTGGAACCATTCAAGTGTGTAGTTACCTCCCTTAGCTTGCATAAAATTCAGACTTCAAATGACTAATAGTAATCTAAGCTAGTTATCCCTAAACATTTACAACAAACTAAAATAAGTTCAACTTATCAGCAAGGAAATAGTAACTTCTATAGCTAAGTGAGAGTAGGAGATAGACCAAATCTGCAGACCCCAACAGATGGCCTAGATACATAGGGCAAAAGACAACAAGCCAAGTGCCAGTAGCTTGTTCTAGAAATATTGTTTTGAAAACCGTTAAGTACACCTATTTGTAAAGAAAATTCAGCAGTGTTGAAAAATTGTAATTCAAGAGGAACACAACAGTGAACCAAGCCGTGAAGTACAAATAAATCCTTCAATAAAATTGCATCAAAAGTTAGGGTCTAGGTCATGAAACGCCACCATTTAGAATGACCAAAGTAAATACTTCAATGATACTAATAAAATGCATTGATTATTCAATATCACATAGTAAGTCATTGTAAGATTAGCAGTGATACCCACAGAACTGTAAATGTACATCATGAAACAGCTAACTATCTTGAATGCCTAATTTAAGAGTTGAATATTTTTCAGTTTTGGTTTGGTGTAATAAATAGGTAAAGTGGAATATGGTGAATGTATTAATACTTAACGGTTAAATGCTAGAGTTTAATGAATAACATCAAAAGCCATCACCACGTGATGGACAGAAAGGGCCATTAATGTTTTCCACAGAGTTAATTCTTATAAAGAATCTGACAAACACATAAAATATAAGCAGTGCCTTTTGGCTAAAAATGTTTCATAACCATTTCTGACTTACTCTCACTAGACGGAACCTTGGGCAAAGTGGTTTTTTTTTTTATCATGTGGCTAGTGATTCTGCCAAACAGTAGTTGCTGTTCTGTACTATATATAGTCAATACCTCGTGAATGAAACTGATAGACATAAAATGATGTACAGATAAGCGGATCGATTTCCCCAGTCTTCACATATGATCACTGATTGGAAACGAGTCTCACAGTTCATAAACGCCTGTTGACCATCATGACATGTATGATCTCTGTAAACAAAAGGTTCAGTACAACATAGTTTGGACCGCTTTGTTCGTTAGTAGATTAGGAGGACTTATTGCCCTGCTCAGAAATGAAAAGGACGACTGACTATAGAAATGCCTTGCTCATGAAAGCAGGGAAAAACAAAATCAACTATGATAATGTCCTCACCAAAACCATTCAGCTGGCAGAGATGGTTCCCATGAACACAAAAAGTATACTACTTGTAAAGTTGTATGTCATGGAATATATCTTAATAATATTCTAAATATGAACAGAAAATCCACGTGAAAAACATGGTTAATGCTGACAATAATTACCTGGAAAGGTCTTTGGAAAACCCACCGGACCCTGAGACCCCCCCCCACCATAACTTTTAGGAAAATGGTTCTTTTTTAAATGAAATTTGAAATAAACTGCTTTCAAATGATATAGATCAAGTTTATAAAGATATTTGTGGGGAATAGACATAGGAAAATCCACAAGATCGGTTATTTTATGGAAACGAATACAAACACTTCGGCCCGAAATGTTTGTATTCGTTTCCAGAAAATAACCGATCTTGTGGATTTTCCTATGTCCACTCCCCACAAATATCTTTATAAACTTGAAAATTTACAGATGTCTAACGTGCAGCGAACCCCTTAATTTTTCGCCAAGAAAGAATTATACAAAATCCCTATAAAAATCACATTAGTGTTTGAGAGTGTGAAACAATAGTCACTAGTTTTCACTTCCCTTCAGCAATCTTTCCTGTCGAAATAGATTGCAAGTTTATATGGAGAGAGACATACGAACATCTTTCATGTAATATACTTTGTGTAGCTAAACCTACATGCCAGAGCATGTAAACGAAAATTTGTGCGGTAAAGATTTCCAAAAAGTGAATCGCTGCAAGAGTTGTGCGGCTGAAGTTGGTGGATCTCAGAAGTCCATGAAAGGAGACAACTTTTTTATCTGCAGGCAAATTCGGTTGGGAATTTCACAAACTGAAATTAACTGAGGATACACTTTTGCAGCCCGTATTTGGATGATATGGCTTCTTGATTGTAAATGAACCTGAGCAATGTTAATCCTTTGTAATAAGGATAATGAAAGAAATCAGAAGTTTGTGGGAAGACGGTTAATCAAGTGATCGGTTAGTCAAAACTAGTGATTTTTAAGGGGCATGTAAAATATTGCTACATACACACTCAAACACCAACGTGATTTTGTATAGTTCCTTCTCTCTCATCTTTTCTGATGAAAAATAAGGGGTTGCGGAACATTAGACATATGTAAATTTTCGTTTTCATATCAGTTTCCAGAAAATAACCGACCTTGTGAATTTTCCCCACAAATTTCTTTATAATCTTAATCTATATCATTTGAAAGGAATTTATTTCAAATTTCATAAAAAACAAACAAACAAACAGGTTCCTAAAACTTACGGGGGAAAATCTCTGAACCCTGTCAATTTTTCGAAGGCCTTTCTGACTCCCCCTTCGACCAGACCGTTTTTTACATCCATTGCGGTATTTTTTTAAAATTTCGTTTCCAGGTAACTATTGTCAACATTAACTAAAAACATTTCCACAGGTTCTACAAAGCTAATTCCAAAGCACGAGTAGTTCAAAGACCAAGAGACAGCCAACCCACCCACTACACTTGTTTTTAATCTAGAATCACGCTTTCCTGAAGCTGTAAAGTCCATAACAATTGCTACATAGTGCTTTATTTTTTAACGGCAACAGCACTTTCACACGAAAGTTACTAAAATATATTTACCTATCATCCCAAGAGCACCAGGTTAGCCAATATGCACAACTTCATGTTGCTTTGGTGTTTAACTTACAAATATTAACATTCTTTTAATACAGTTCTATATTTACGAACTGAGGAACCATGTACATTTACATATGACGAATATTTTGTTTCGGTTGATATACCCTCCAACCTTCAAAAATACATTTGGAATGAGAACTCCGGTTCGAAATTCTCACAAGGTACCTACCCGATGAAGACTGAAAGGTATATCGGCCGAAACGTTGTGTTAACAACAAATAAAATGGATAATTAATCAGTCAAATGTAAATGTACGTAAAAGTATAAATGCACGACTTTTTGCAACAGACACCAGCTGAAGAAAAGCAACTGTTGTTATACCTGTCTGATAATAAATTGTTTCCAATTTAGACGTCATAACAATACCTAAAGCAATCTGAAGTAGATAAAGCAAGGAACATGCTAAGGCAATACAGTCAGATATATCTTGACGGAATCTAGGATATCAATCTGATTAAGACATGTAATCCTCCAATCATTTTTATCTTGAACTGTTTGAAATAAGCTTAAACTAAATCAAGATCGTAGGCTAGTAGAGTTTCAGCTTACCTCTTGTTAGATTTTGATTTCATCATACCAAGGGACTGAATGACAATTAACACGTGATTTATTATATCAAATCCACAAATGAACATAGAAAAGAGAGTGAAATGATGAAAAGCATGCATATGACTGGATTTGTCAACCATGAGTAAAGCCTTTTCACTTCTCTTTCAAACTTACTACCAGGTTATTTTTAAAACAACTTGGTTCAAGATATACAAACTAAAATTTATTTCATTATAGCAATTTATCAATCCTGTGTAGCACACGATATTTACGCCTTTCATTTCTTCTAAAAGAGAGAATTAACAGTCAGTTATTGAATTTCGAAAAACATTAAAAATCGTTGTACATAAAATATCGAACAAAGTTAAACAAACTAAAAATCAAAATTATCAATAATCAGCAGTGACAAATACAAAGTTTATTTCTTTCCCTGTACATCCCTACAGCTATTAAGGAAAGGCAAATAAAGACTTAAAAGTCATTAAAAAAAAGACAAATCCTGGTATTTGATGCTGCCAATTAACGATTATTTGTTCGCTTTCACCATACTTCAGTACAACGCTCGACATTTAATATGTATAAAAATAGAAAGATTATCGAAAAAATAATTTTGGACGACGAACTTTTAATTGTAAGCAAGAGCTAGTATGTCATTACAAACAAATGTACAATTCTCAAGCTTACAAGAAAATAATGGTAAAAAACAGATCTTGCATTGCAGCTATAGCTGTATAAGTCCCACTTTTTAACTCTAAAACTACTTTTAATACATATATATATACATATAGACACCACATTTTTTATTGGGTTATATATACTTAAAATAGACCCATTAAATTTAATTACTTCGAAGACTGCACCATGTGTGCATACATGCACAGAAGTGACGTTTACCAGGAGTTATTTCTATTGTGCTAGAGTGATAAAAGGGAAACAACCACGCTAAGGAGAATAAAATTCATGGAAGGAGGAGTAAAAGGCCTATTAACAGAAACCCCGCCCAGTTATTACCAAACAAGGAGTGTTTCAGCTGGCGGAGGGAAAATAAACAAAGAAAAACTACCACAGACGGATGGAACTAAATGTCAGCGTACAACACTTAACACAAAATTATGCTAATCGAAAGGCTGATTTCCCAGAAATTCGTCACCGATATCTCCTGTAATTTTCTTTGGTAATTGTGTGTGTGTTGGTTTCGGAATAACATTTTAACAATAAAAGGAAAA
>JACXVO010017431.1:110644-123636 GCA_015501135.1 Hapalochlaena maculosa
ATGCTTTTTATCAACTATTCCACTTTAATATATATATATATATATATATAATGGGCTTCTTTTAGTTTCTGTCTAGTAAATTTACTCATAAGGCTATGGTGAGCCTGGGCTGTAGTAGATGTTTGTCCAGAGCATCATGAAATGGACTACATGATTTAGAAGTAAGCTTCCTAAGGCACCTACATGGATGCTCTCACTCAGCAGGAACAAAATACAGACAAAACAAATGTGGCATACATCAAGAACAATATTATTTCTCCACAAAAACTTTATATTCAAATTTCCACATTATTCATTCCTGAATTATAAATTCAAAATGACTGACAAGGTCAACATACTCTTATCTTAGGCCAATTTTTCTACCAAAATATTAAAGATGATATACTCCAACTTGGAATGCTAACAGATAGGAATACAGACAATATGTTGAATCAATGACATCGATGAAGTTGGCCTAGATTTTGTAGTAGGGTTGCTCATAGCCATATGCAGCAGTTCAAGCATTTTTGATCTCTGGGTAGTAGCATTCAAGTGTCCTTGGAAGATTTTATCAACAACAATGCCCTATTACATAAGGATAATATCCACATTTTGTGAAATATTTGTAGTTTTACACTGTCAAATAATGCTCAGAGGCATATCATTTGTTATCTTTCTGAAATTTTACTATCTGAAATCTGAGATATTAATCTTGACTTAACCACACAATCATGCCTGCACCTATATAGTGAAATCATAATTGACTTTGGTACATCATCAGCAGTGTTTCTGCTCAGTGATAAACACAAGGCAATCTCAGATTCTTTGAAGGCATATAGCCCAGTGGTTAGAGCTCACTATCATGAGGTAATGAGTTTGATTCCTGGAATGGGTTATGTGTTGTGTTCTTGAACAAGACACTTTATTTCATGTTGTTCCAGTTTACTCAGCTGTAGAAATGAGTTGTGACATTGTTGGTGCCAAGTTGCTTCAGCATTTGCCTTTCCTTTGGATAATATTGGCTGAATGGAGAGGGGAGAGGGAAGGTATGCATGAGCAACTACTGGTCTTCCTTAAATAACCTTGCCCTGACCTGTACTTTGGAGTATAACTGTCATAACAGAAAGGGATCTTTACTCTTTAACTCATATTCTAAACCTGACAAAAGAATTTTTTGAACAATATGTTTAAAATATGTTTAATACCGTGTTTAAATAATTCATTCTTAAAATACAATAAATAAATAAATTGAAAAAAATGCAACCTCTCTAAGCACCACCCACCAACTGAGAACACATAACACTCTCTTGTTTGCTCACTACTCTCTTTTTGTGAGTGTTGTGAGATTGTTCTGAACCCTGGAATTCTCTTTCAAATAATAGTCTGTCTAGTTTGAGTTATTCTTGAATATCTTAATATACTATTCACAATTCATTTGTGTAACTCAAGACACAGACATGGCCCGTGGTTAAGATCATGTTGCAGCCTTATGATTTTGGATCCAATCAATGCATTCTACCTTGACCAAGTGTCTTCTAGTATAGAAGTGAGCCAAACAAAGCCATGTGAATGAATATGGAAGATGGAAACTGAAGAACCCCCCCTCCTCTCTCTCCTCTCCCCAAAACGTGTGTATATCTCCTTCCTTTACAAATTGTCATATGTTGGCAGTTGCTTGAAAATTTGTGAACTAGGATAAAATATCATTTTGCTGGGAGACAAGACGAGCATTTGGTTGTAGATCTGCCTCAATCTTTTCAGACTTGTGCAAACATTGAGAAGTTGATGATGAGAAAATAATGATGGTAGTGATGATGAGTTAGTATTAATAAATTTTTAGTTAGAAATTCTTATCTTTCTAATAAACAGAAACAAATAAATGCATTTATTATACTGTTTATAGTTTGTCCTTAATACTATTGTGATTAATTATGTAACCTTCATTGTATTGTTGACAAAATATGACTTAATTTAATGACTGATGTTGGTTCAGGGAAAATTCACTGAAGTACGACGCATTTATTACTAATTAGAGATGTTTTAGTTGACATTGCCTTTTATACATCTGCATAGCAATGTGTGTGACCAAAAGTGTATGTCTAGCTAATAATAGACCGGAAAGAAAGAAAAGCCATTAGCTTATGTAATTATAATTTGACACAGCTTAGTGCTAATTCTTGGTCTCATCTTTATCGTTGTCATATTATTAATGTCTACTTTTCCATGCTTGCATGGGCTAGATTGGAGATATTGGAACAGTTTACTACAGCTAGATACTTTCCTGTCACCAGACCTTCTTTTCAAGCAAGATAATGATGCTATTGTCTGTCGAACAACCAAGAGCATAGACATGTTTACATGGAAAATAAAAGCAGGCAGATACCATATGAATGAACCTTTTGTCTATAAAAATCAGGCAACATATCAAGAAGCCTTGATAGATTTTTGCAGGGCATTACAAGCAAAGAGCACTGTTTGTAGGCCATTGTCTGCAACCAGTGAATACACGTGAAGATGAGGGCAATAGGATCTCGCTCATATGTGCATACATGTCCAAAAAAATTGTTTCCCATTATGAAAAATATTTCCATAGAAGATTAGAAATGAGACGTTGCTGGTATGATGGTGATACTTGTTTACAAGTATGCCATGCATGCACATGCATCTGGGAGCTTGTGTGCATATCCCCATGACAGGAAATATTTTCACAGAATATTGGAAAGGAAAGACACCACTTGTTTGTTGGTGATGCCTGTTGACAACCATTATGAAATGTCAAAACAAGAAACCTGAAACATACATACAAGTACGTAAATGCATGCACATGTGTGACAAGTTCCCTTCAGTTTTCATCTGCTAGATCTACTTGGGTTAACCTGGAGTTTTAAACAAAAATAGAAAGTTGACCAACAGAGAGATACTGCAGTCAACACCACCACAGCCGCCACCAGAACAATCCCTGCCACCACCTCCTCTGTCAGTTACTACTTTTGTAGTGAGAGACATTTAATGAATCAGCAATAAAAGCTTTCTCAAAACATATTTATCATTAAGCAGCTTAGTAAGTGGACTGTACTAAATCCACCTGATATTATTAAATGGCGAATTTTGACTGGACACTGACAACCTAATTGCCACTCTTGCATGCATCGATTAATGTTTTAAATAACTCTGCCTCCTCAGCTCACTTTCACATTTGTGCATGCATTTACATGGTCCATTCCATATGAAAATTTCCACAGACCATCTGCTATTGATCAGCATTACCACATTCTGCTTCTGACTTAGACATAAACAGAAAAATACATAAACACATCATAATCACAAAAGTGAAAGAAAAATTTTGATCATAAACAAATTAGTTCAAATACTTAATTTAAAAAAAATTTACACTAAGATATTATAACTGCCCCCCCCCCTCCATCATTCTAGATAGTTTATCTAAGCAACAAACCTTTCCCACTATTTCAAGTGAGTCATAGGTATCTATAACTTTTTTAAATGCTGGCTACAAAAAAGGACAGTTTCCACAGTGCATTTAATGCAATTAGAAATCTTAATACATTGTTAGCTAGTCAACTAGAAGTATTGGCAGTAGTTTGTGGTAGCTTTTATAGTATTAACTCCTAACTTATACTTTCTATGCTAAGTATGCTTTAGAATATTCACAAGTAGTCCAATACTGCTTATAAATATTCTAAAACAAAGTCAACACCTTGGTCTTAAGCATTTGTTGGACAGAATGAAATAAAATAATTGTACAATAGATATACAATGATTATCAAGTCTTTGGTGGCCTCAATTTCTTCAATATACCACTCAGCAAGCCATAGTATATTTAATCAACAACCATTATTTTTTTTCTTTGATATAATTCATTCTTACTATCATCACTGCCAACACCACAACTTGACACCCACTCATACTGTAATTCTATTTAGAGGAGGAGAAAAAACAGGAAAAATCTATTAGATTAATTTTATATATAAAAGGTGCAATCTTCCCCATAATAATAAGTAATGAGAAATTGATAAAAAAGCAAAAAAAAGTAAAAGGGATTTGTAAAGGATCGATAAAACATGTTCTGCTTTGATAATTCAGATATAAAATATTTAAAATGTTGGGTTCATATAATTCCTTTTCTTTGTAGAAATATATTTCGCACAAAACCTTATTAAATATTGTTACAGATTTTCCTTTTACTAGATATAATTTCTTTAACCCTTATTTCTGTTCCTTTTCTCCCACTTCACCCACATAGTTCAGATTTCCCCCATTGCTACCACTGCTCTAACTCTCCTGCTGCCACCACTGCTCTCCTAATTCTCCTCCACCCCTGCTGCCCCAACTCTGTCACTCTGCCACTACCTTGACTCTCCCATCGCTGCTGCTGTCCCAACTATGCTGCCTCTATCGCTGCCTTGACTTTCTCACTGCCACCACTGCCTCAACTCTCCTGCCACCACCACTGCCCTGATTCTCCCTCTACTACTGCTGCCCCAACTCTTCTGCTACACTGCTGTCCCAAACCTCTGCCGCCTCCCTAACTCTGCTGTTACTGCCCTAATTCCCCTGTTACCCCAACCCAGTCCCACAATCCTGATATCTCTACCACCATAGCTCTGGCTTTTGTGCCACAGCCTTGATTTTAGCACTGCTATAGTTGTGGTTCTTATACTGACTACTGCTGTGACTCTGACTCCCACACGGCTGCTCTTGTAACTCTAACTCTCATTCCACCAGTGCTACACTCCCAACTCCCCTTCCACCAACACAGCTCTGACTCTCACATTATCAGCATAACTGAATGTCCCTAATCACAGCTGATTCAGTTAATCTAAGTGTACTCAATGCACCAGAGCAGCTGTCAAAATGACTGGAATATATTTGAATATTTTTATCAGATATTTTTGTCCTAATAATGTTTGTTTCTCTAAGGATCTAATTGCTTCATTATAACAATTAGTAAACTTATGAATTTTTATGGGAACTAAGGCACAGTTTTGCAACCATAATGAAATTTCTATACTGTTTGTTTTATAACTTGCTAAAACAGCTAAATTTCTTTCAAATTTGTTTCAAATCACATTCTATAATTCTGCCATTTCACTGCTTTGGGCTGGTGTTGTATTTATAGCTCCACAAATGGCAAGTTGATTTCATTGGGATTTGAAATGAAGACATAATCAAAACAAGTACCTTAGGTATTCTTTTTGACCGTCTAACTGGCATAGTGAAATGGAATTAGTGCAAACAAACAAAAACACGTGAAGTATTTTAATTTATGGTTGTAAATTGGAATGTCAAGATAAAGTGAATATACTTTGTTTAGGGGTTACTTATCTGAGTTCCTTAAGAAGTTCTTTGCTAGGTCTTTAAAATACAAACACTAAGGTATACAGTAAAAACTTATGTAATCACTTTCAAATAGTTATGTCACCTAGTTGTAACTTTCCATATTTATGTTGATATGGGTTCAATTTCATTGTATGGCACCTTGGGCAAATGTCTTCTACTACAGCCCTGGGCCAACTAAAGTCTTATGAGTGGATTTGGTTGGATAAAAACTGAAAAAAGTATGTTGTATGTATGTCTCTATTCTGCAACAAGACACCCACACCGGTCTTTTTTATACCTTAAATCCATCAACTAGTGCAAAGTCACACTCAGCTCAATACTATTCCCCCTTCTCTCAATTGAAGGGGCTTTGTCTTGCAAGATATTTAGTGACCCTGTCAATGTTGGTGCCATGTAAAATGCACTGATGATAGTACCCTCCCCCACACCACTCTAAGGTGGTTGACATTAGGGAGGGTATCCAGCTAAAGAAACCATGCTGTCTTTTTGATTTGACATCAAATGATAGTTGTAAACACTTCTGGTCATGAGGAAATATTACCTGACCTGGAAACAAGTGAGGGTTGGTGACAAGAAGAGCAACCATCTACAGAAAATCTGTCTCAAAAATTTGTCTGACCTGTGCATGTATGGAAAAGGGATTGCTACTAAATCCAAAGTTGGCAAATGGTTAAACTCATCTATGATCAAAGGTATTCCAGCTGTGACCATCCTGTCTTTATTTACTGTACTGAACATTGTATTCTATATATTTTAAAAACTGACTTGTGGAGGTGGGGAGTCTTGTCTTATGAGTATTTGATGATATCACTAAAAAGCACCCACCCAGTACACTCTGTAAAGTTGTTAGCGTTAGGAAGGGTAACCATCATAGAAACCATGTCAAAAAAGATACTGAGGTTTGACTCAGTCCTTTGACATGCTGGTTCTTGTTGAATTGTCCAACGAATGCCAGCATGAAAAATGGACATTATACAATTATGATTAAGCGATGAAGAATGGAACATAGTTTAAGGGAGATTTGGCTGCTACTTCTTTCAGCTTGAGTGGCCAAATAGCATGTTCAGTAGTAGTTTTATGGGAATGACATATTAGGATACATAATTCATGCTTCTCAATATAGAAATTTGACATATAACTTAGATGTCAACTGTTATGTCAGATTTTTCATGCTGGCTTGGATTAGTGTCAGGATTTAAGTTCTTCACAAATTACTTTCAGTTTAATAACAAATTAATCTGATATACTTGCCTTACCTCGCACAAATTCTCAGTTCATTTTATATGTGTATAGATGGATGTTATACATATATAATATGAATAAAGTTTGGAGACAAGTCCAGGTAGATATCAATCAGTCTGAAATTTGCTGCTGACCACACATAGTATTAATTTAAAGTTAAATTACTTAATGTAGTAGGTCCAGAGAAAATGTAAAAAAGTAGACAGTAGAAACAGATATAGCAATTACTTTATTTATTTATTTATCCATGTAAGTAAATAATTCTCTAACATGTTTCTGCTCAATTACTAAGAGTATATCTATATTACCACATTAGGTAATAATATAAACAACAAAGTTGGGAAAAAGTCCAGGTAGATATCAATCAATCTCAAATTTGTTTCTGACCACACAAAGTATTAATTTAAAGCTAAATTACTTAACGTAATTGAGCAGAATCATATCTTTCTTTTATCTTTTACTGATTTCAGCCCAGGTATGAGGTCGTGCTGGTTCACCACCTTTAGTTACGTGGTGTTGTTTCTGATATTGCTTTTGGGGAAGCTGTCAATTAGACAGAACTGCTCTTCTTTGCATCTCCTACCGTGATATTGGTTCATCTAGTACCTCAGATAGAAATTTGTCCAGATGTTCCTTGAAAGTTTCGACATCAACATCATATAGATCGTTAAAGTTTCTTGGAAGGATGTTGAACAATTGTAGTCTCTTAAAACCCAGATTGTTAGAGTATTGTGTCCTTATTTTAGATGGAGAAGACTGGATCTTTGGCATGATGCAGTGCCATCCCATTTGAGGATTGGGATAGCTGTCATTTCCAAAATAGGGAGCTAAACCCTCCAAGGTCTTCCAAATATATGCCACTACATATCTTTCCTGTCTTCTCTCCTGGGAATAGAGACTCGGTTCCTTTAGCTTCTCTCAGTAGCCTATCTTTTGCATTGAATCTCTCTTTGTGTATTGACGCTGAATTGCTTCGAGTTCCACAGTCTGTTTCACACTCCCCGGGAACTAGGAGCAGTAGTCTTAGTGACTGAGAACAAAAGTCTTCTAAAGGGGTAGCAGAGCTTCCTTTTACCTGGTTCTCAAATTCCTCTGAATCCATCCAGCCACTTGCATGCACAGTGTTGCCATCTTGGTAATATACTCATGCAATGTTGTATCATTGCTTATGTGAAACCCCAGGTCACACACCAACTCAGATTCTGGGATCCTATTTCTTTCTAGTCCAGTGTATTCTGCTGTTGGACCAAAAGTGTGGTACCTGAAATTTCATAGCATTGAACTGCATGTTATTTTGGTTAGTCCATTTGGCTTTCATTCAGGTCTATCTGCTGTTTTATAATACCCCCTGGATTCCTAACAGCTTACAATACTTTTGTGTCGTCAGCGTAACTGGTCAGATTGGCTGACTGTATCATGGAGGGCATATCTGAGAGGGCCACAACAAATAACTGTGACCCCAGTACAGTTCCCCGTGGGACTCCATTGAGAATTGGTGTGTCTTCAGAGTGAGCACCATTGGCTACAATTGTCTGACTCCTGCCCTTCAGAAAATCATGCAATCACTCTCCCAGTTACCTGGCAATACCAAGGTTTAACAGCTTGTGACATGTTATACCATGATCAGTCTTGGCAAAGTCGAGGTATATCATGTCTACAGCTGACTGGTTTAGCTGTTGCTTTAGTACCCAGTCAAAATCCTGCAGCAACGATGTGAAGCAGCTCCTCCTTGGATGGAAGCTATGTTGTATGTTTGTGAGAAGATTGTTTTCTTCTAGGAATGTAATGAACCCTTTTCTGACAAAACATTTTATTGTCTTGTTAACATGTGAGATCAGAGAGATGGGTCTGTAGTTCTTAGCATCTGCTCTCTAAGTGGGGAAGGTTAATGGAGTGGGATCATACATGTGTGTATATAAAGCCCCCTTTGGTCATGAATGACCATGGGATTACACCTAGGAGGCACAAGTCTGGGCAGCCTTCCTTTACAGCGCCACTGTCATCCAAGGGAAAAGCAAAGGCCAGTAAAGCTCAGCACCACAGAGGTTGCAACTCACTTCTACAGCTGAGTGAACTGGAGCAACATGAAATAAACATAGCACAGCTTGGTTATGGAATCAAATTCACTACCTCATGATTGCGACCCCGATGCTTTAGCCACTGAGTCATGCACCCTCACACACTTGCATGTGCATATATATGTATACACTTCATTGTTTTAATGTCTTCTGTGCTTGCATGGGTTAGACAAAATATTTTAAAGCAGATTTTCAGTGGTGTGATTCCCTTCCTGTTGCTCAACGGTCAATTTTCCAATTGCTTGATGTATTTTCACAAAAGATGATGCTTATATGACACTGGTGCTTATTATAACTATCATGTGATGTTGAGACAAAGATACACTGTCACACATGCACACACACACATTATCTTAATCATTTAACATCTGTTTTCCATGCTAGCATGGGTTGGACAGTTGGTAGGAGTTGGCAAACCAAAAGAATGCACCATACTTTATTGTCTTCTTTGAAATAGTTTCTATTACTGGATGACCTTCCTAATGCCAAATACTATTGAGAATACTGTTGGATGCTTTTTACACAACACTAGCACCAGAGCAGTCACCAAGTAACTTGCAAATGTTGTAACCCCTTGAATGGGAGTAGGTGCAAGAGGGATAGAGATAGGCATTTTGCTGTAGAGGAGAAACTTGGCCATTCTGGGCACAGAAGAAAGCAGAGGGTGTGAAAAAGATTGAGAAAAAGAGAGATGGTGGTGGAGATGTTTGGACATACCTTCAAAATATAGGCTTGAATAAATGGTACAAAGAATTGGACAAGTGAGATGGCAGGAGGGGGTTAATTTCATAAGATAATGAGGAAAGATGATTAGAGATGGGATAGCAGTGACTATCCCAATGAGGAAAAATATAGGAATGGCCCATGTATACATGTGTGTATACATGCATACAATTCACTTCTTTCAATTTCCATCTACCAAATTCACTCTTGAGGGACTTTTGTCAACTTGGGACTATGACACTTGTCCATGTGCCATACTGTGGAACTCTTTCT
This sequence comes from Hapalochlaena maculosa, assembly GCA_015501135.1. NCBI lineage: Eukaryota > Metazoa > Mollusca > Cephalopoda > Octopoda > Octopodidae > Hapalochlaena > Hapalochlaena maculosa. The sequence continues at coordinate 120,298 of JACXVO010017431.1, forward strand.
GGGGCCATGTGACTGAGAAGCAAACTTCTTAATCATGCATCTACACTTGCTAACATAATATATGTAAGGTGCTAGAGATGACAGCCTGGACGAGGAACTTCTCTAATGGGTACATCAGTACCTCATTGTTCAATACTTGAATCACTTGTTTTCGGGGTTGATAAAATAAGTGCCAGTCAGTTAGTAGTGGGGTTGATGTAATCAACTAGTTCCTCCACTACCAAATTTCAAGCACTGTGTCTATATTAGAAATGATTTTTATTACTGGCAAAACTGTAGCACACTGGGCAACATGCTTAGTGACATTTCATCTATCTTTGTATTGTGGGTTCAAATTTTGTTGAGGTTGACTTTGCCTTTCATACTTCCAGGGTCAATAAAATAAATACCGGTTGAACTCTGGATTTGATGTAATCAACTTGCCCACTTCCTCCAACATTGCTGATCTTGAAATCCTTGTTTGAAATCATTATTATCAGTGGTGAGCAAGCAGAATTGTTACTGTACTGAACAAAATGCTTGGTGGAATTTTTTCTGACTTTATATTCTGAGATCAAAGTTTGCTGAGGGTGATAAAAATAAGTACTGGACAAGTACTCGGATTGATGATGCAGATTTATCTCTTTTCTCAAAAGTTGTTGGCTTTATGCCAAAATTTGAACCATTATGATGATATGAGGATTCTGAGTGAAAACCTATCTCCAGTCTCAGTTTATTGTTAAAGTATAATGGAAAATATCCAAACCTGAGAAGCTTTCCAAGCTAATGAAGATTAAAATGCCTATTACAACAAAGACAGTAGTAGAAGGTGATGACGGTTGCCTTAGTTATGTGTGAAGAAATTATTGCTGACTTCTATGGAGTATTTGTAAATCAGCTAAAATTATACTTCACTTATTCTTCATCTAATTTATTTACTGAATTGCTTTTCTGTTAGTACAGCAGCTAAATAAGAATTCATTTGGTCAAATGAACATTCATGACTTGGCTTGGACACAGTGTAATCACAAATATAGTTTAAGGAATCACAAACATAATATTAACCCATTAGCATTTAAACTGACCATATGAGACCTCAAAATATTCTGTTTTATGTTCAAATTGACCACATCCAGCCTGCAATGTTCAAAAGATAAACAATCACCTCCTTGAAATCTTAAAGCTGTGAGATAATTTGTGATTAATTCAAAAACAACTGTGAGTAAATAAGCATTGCACTTCACAGAGTAATCTGAATGCTACAGTGGTTATAGAGAAGAATATAAGAAAGAAGTGAAGAATAAAGAAGGGGATGTAAAGGGAGAACATGAAAGATCAAAGTGATAACTTTAGGATCTGTAAGAAGGAAGTGGTGGGATTTCTACAGAGTTTGGTAAACAAAACCTAGTTTAGAATAAATTGTTCCCATAGTCTTTAACACTTCTGGTAACAACCCACTGAAGACCACCAGCCACCAGTTCTCTGATACAAACTTCTTGTCTGAAAGTTGTCTAAATTAAACCCTTCTTTCAAAATCTGTTAACCCTTTGAATACCAATCAACAGGAAACTACCTCTAATTGGTTTAAAGAGATCTAAATTAAAGTCTTCCATCAAAATTTCATGTTTATTTATGTTCCAAATGTCAGACTAAATACTTTTTCAAATTTTTATTATTTTCTAATTGAATTATCATAAGCAGGATAACATTTCTGCAGAACTATGGTTAGAAAACATTTAAACAGACATATTTCATTATGAAGCCAAGTTTCTTTCTGATTAACATTAAGATAAGTTTTCTTGTTTTCTTTTTTGCTTTAATCTTGCAGTTTTAGATTGCATGGTGTGCCACATGGTTCTAGAGCCACGACACAGTCATCTTATCAATGGCATAGTTAAGAATTGCCTATGCAAGGACATGTACTTAATTATTAATAATTAGTACAGGTGAATGTTCAAGAGATAAAGCTTGTGATTTCAGCTGGAGGTATTTTACTCTACTAAAGTTAATATCAGCAAGGAAAACCTGGATATCACAAAGTTTAATTTTCTCTTCCTTGTTGATCTGTTTATGCAAAATCTAATCAGATGAATGATGTGTCTCTAAGGAGTCCCTTCACTTATGAAATTTATGAGTTTGAGTTGACATTTAACTTGCTCTACTGGTTAAGGCCTGGATCATTCTTTTTGTTCTGGCAATTAGCTATGAATGCATATTTCTTCCATCTACATCACTAACAATTGTCATCAACAGCATCATTATTTTAATGTGCACTTTTCTCCCATGGGCCAAATGAAATTTGAGGTAGATTTTCTATAGCCAGGTACCGTTCCCTATTGCCAACCTTTGCTTGTTTCTCTCTCTCTCTCTTTCTGTCTCACACACACAGATGAATACATATATATGCAAATATATATATTAGGCTTTTTCAGTTTCTGTTAACCAATTCTAATCATAAGACTTTCGTTGACTTGGGGCTGTAGTAAAAGATGCTTGCTCATGATGGGACTGACTCCATGACCAACTCTTACCACACAGCCAAGCCTGCACCTACAAAATGTTAAAGAGAAAGGCAAGCTTGGCATTAGTGATATCATAGATGTTGCTGTGCGAGTACAAAGAGCCAGAAGAGATTATTACCATGAGTGGAAGCAGGTATAGGTTGGCATCAAAAAAAGGCATCTGGTTGTAGAAACCACTGCCTCAGTATAATCTTGTTTGACCAATGTGTGGATAAAAAATTCACTTTTCAACCATGTAGTTTTAGGCTTAGTTCTTCCATACAGCACCTTGGATAAATGTCTTCTATTGGCCCTCTATGCTGACCAATACCTTGTGATTGAATGTGGTGGGTGGAATCTGCAAATTCCTGTTTTTTATGCATGTGTATATTTTGTCTGTCTATCTGTGTTTGTCCATCTTTCTGTCTATGTTTGTATCTTTCCCTCCCACGTTGTCAGTGTTGGTTTTTATTTATTTCTCCATAACTAAGCATCTTGGTAGAAGCGACCAATAGAATAAGTACTAGACTTAAAAAAAAAAAGTACTGGTGTCAGTTTATTCAGCTGAAACCCTTCAAAGTGGTACCCCAGCATATGAAAGACAAACAAGAAAGAAAGATTAAAACTGAAGGCATATCCTAAATTTTCAGCAAGTAATAAGACAAAGCCATTTCTAGATGGTTGGAGTAAGTTAAGATTACATTCAGCTTTGTGCAGTGGCTGCAATGATGGTTCCATGTTAGTGAACCTGTGTTAGTGCCACGCAACTGGCATCTGTGTAGGTGGCACGTAAAATCACCAAAATTCCTTGTCACGCGAATGGCATGCGTGTGGGTGGCATGTAAAATCACCCCCACAC
>JACXVO010017431.1:863370-875201 GCA_015501135.1 Hapalochlaena maculosa
GTATGTATGTATTTATGTATGTATGTATGTATGTATGTATGTATGTAAGTTAAGCATTTCTGTTGAGAGAGGAAATAAACTGAAAGACTTCATAAAATTGTACAAGATTTTTATAAGATTATTTATACTACATATATACATAAATATAAAAATGTAAAAGTAATATATGAGTATATATACATGTATATATATTGGATTATCCCATAAATAATTCCGATTCTTATACTTTTATGTTTCAATATTAAGACAAAGAAATTCTTCTTTATAATCTAAAACATACGCTACTTTATTTTATACAATGGATCTCTGTCTATGCGATAGATTTACAAGGCTCCTCTTCCAAAGTCCATTCATCCGTGACGAATAATACTCCTCCAGTACTGTTCTGGCAAATTCATATTTTTTCCATAATTCAAGTGATTTTGACGACGGCAAAATAAGTGATATTCAGATGGGGCAATATTCGGCGATATAGTGGGTGGGGATCACTTCTCAATCAAAATGCTCCAGCATTTGGAACCTCATCTTTGCTGTATGCGGCCGAAACCTTTTGTCTTCAAACCAAGGCATTGACTTAAACCGTTCAAACTGTTCACAGTAGATTTCTTTTGTTATCGTTTAGTTCACAGTGGACTAAACTTTTTCTGTCCTACCGAACATATAACTCCACCTTACCTAGGCGAGGACTTTCTTTTGCCTGGGTTGTCGGTGTTTCTCCTCTATCTTCTGTCCTCTACCCTTGATATTTTTAGAGAGAATCAATTTCTCGTCACTGGTCAGTCATCAGGTCAATAAAGAATCATTCGTGAAAAGTGACGGCTAAGAAGAGGACGCATTCACTCTGCGTGCTATTAGAATCAGAGAATTTGTGAGGAACGCACTGACCCAATTTGCTGACTTTTCCCACGGCACGCAGGTGTCAATGAATGATTTAATAATCAAATCCGTATATATCTGATAGTTCTTCAACAATTACGATGGAAGTTTTATTTTTCCACCAAAGTTTGTAGGACGTCTTCGTCGAGCTCTACAGCTTTTTCATAAGGTGGATCCTTTTCTAGCCTGTAGTGTCCGCTTGAGAGTTGCTGGAACCACTGTTGAAATTGGCTTAAACTTGTTATCCGATCCCTATATATTGTATTAATATTGTTCGCACTTACCCTTGTGTTTTTATTGAATTAAGGAAAGCAAAATATGCCGAATATGCTCTTTTGTCACTTCCATTTTAGCTTTTAAAAAAATGAGTGCACGGTAGCCCCAATGTGTGCAGAAACAAGAAATGATCACTGCTGGAATGATCTGCTCCATCAAAATATAGGGTAATCTACTACTACTGCTGCTACAACAATAACAACAACTACTACTACTACTACTACTACTACTACTACTACTACTACTACTACTACTACTACTACTACTACTACTACTACTACTACTACTACTACTACTACTACTACTACTACTACTACTACTACTATTGCTGCTGCTGCTGCTGCTGCAATTTTGGTCTTCTGCCATATTCTGTTGACGAATATGTGTAAACGTTCCTTCTGTCCCCATCCTTTAAATATTAAATTTTAATTAAATTTTATAAGCACATTATAACTTCAATTGACTTTTCCAATCTTACATCAGTGTGGAACATTTGCAACTAAGTTCCTCTTTGAAAGTTAAATTTTACTCATTTCTGGAGACTACCCTTAGGGAGTAGTGGTTGATAGCGCTTATCTTTATATATTCATTACGTGATGAGTGAGTCTTGAGATGAAGTTTAATGCAAGGATTTCTTTACAAATGTTTCACCAGTTTTTGCTTCTACCTACAGTTTCCGTTCTTTACCCTTCTAATCATATATCCCGCTCAATATCTGTTCCTTTACTTTTTCTTCCTATATCTTTCACGCTATCACAGATAGAAAATCTGAAATTTCACGTGACAATATTCACACTCTAACGACACTCTCCATATCTCTTCCCTAAACCACTATATCATCAAGATAGTAGAGAATTACATTTGCAGAATTACATCAGGATAAGTGTACAAATGTTCAGTATCATAATTAATTTTGACCCATGTCTTACTACTGAAAATTGAGTCGATGTATATAGCATCCTAATGATAAAATTTTAAATGAATAGAGAAAAAAAACCAAACATCTGTCTAGTATCGATAAAGTATACACCCTCATAGTGCCTTTCGATAAACTGTTCCATATAACAAGTTTATGTATTCATGTATGGATACTCGTATATACCACGCACAATACACAAACACACATGCATACACAAACATAACACACACACATGCACACACACACACACACGCACACACCTATACAAATAATACCTATACAAATGGTGATAATCAAGCAGTTTTCCGTAGATTGAGAAAATGGACAACCATAATCGGTTTTCGATATTTATTGGACTCTCATCAGAAGCGTCTATTTCAAATTAACTACTCCTAGACAAACAAGTATCCAATCTGTTTCTCAACAATTTCAGCGGCTACAGAAAACAGAAGATACTAATTTGCATTCCATATGTTTTTTAACTCATTATTTATAAATAAATGTAACGCTTCCGGGACTTGGCTTATACGTTACTCACTGCGTCCCTTTGCTAGATCTTCGAATTTCTCACTCATCTTTGCCATCAGCTCGACCTTCGCATCGCATATAGAGTGGTTGGTGTCTTTCTCAACTGCACTTAACACAGTAATTCTTGAGATTACAGTCGTGGAAATTAGGAAGCCGGAAAATGGGGCCAGGGAAGTGTTAGACTTTCTCCGACAACTAATTCTGACTCTTTCCAAAAGTATGATAGGAAGCCGAATTTTGCAGCCACACACAAAACTTTTCAGCAACAACCCCTTCTTTCTCAGGGAAGGGATTGATCACGTCTGAATTGAACCTAAGGTGCTGTTCAAAGATGTAAGATTTGTCGTCATCCTTACTGGAAACACCCCCAGAGATTATCACAATTTAGGGGGGCTTGGTTTTCATGATACGTGGAATGATACAAGTGTTGTGGGGATATACGTCAGCGTCTTTTATTCGTATTCGTGTTTTTTGTGCATGCCTTTTCCTCACATTTTGCGCTTAACTGTTTTTGTCCCTCATTTATGGTTTTCTTTTTCATTGTTCGAATATAGTTGGCAGCTGTCTCGAGTTTTGAAGGTGACACTTCGGAAATCTCAGTTCTTCGTTGTACTTTGTTGCCTCTCGTTACAGATTACATGTTTTTCTCCTTACCGTAAGATTTGACTCTTTGCTGGGCAGGACCTTTTTTTCTCTCGCGGTACTCATCCAGCCCCATTGGGAAAGTTTTATATTTAGTTCTTTTAGTTCTCACTTTTTGGAAAATACAGTCTGCTTTTGGATAATGCAGTTTCTCCATGGGTTGCATTTTCCGTATTTTGGCGTCTAAATTCTTCAGATTGTTCATTGACTAACTGAGGATGATGAATCTGTAAATTACATCTGGTGCTACCAAATTTGTTAATAGCATTCAATGAAGATCTATCCATCGTTCTGGTTCTTTGGTAATAATCTTTTCTATTTGTTCTACCTTCATTAAAGAATTGTTACGTTCCGTGACCTTCATTGTTAACATGGTACTTATAAATGACACCATGATCAAACTTCTTGACATCAAGGCCCAACTATATTGCTGGTACTGGTAAGTTTTTCACGTGTGAAGGTGGTTTTCACACATTTATCAAGCTCAAATTCTCAACAAGTGTTATCGCTGAAAGTCTTTACTATGTTGAGGAGTCCGGTTTTCCTTTTTAGCAAAGATGGTTCATATGAAAGAAAGGATTCAGTTTCCTCCTGACTACTTGAAGTCTAGAACCATTGTTGGGAAGAGTGTTGTGGGTGGGTGTTGTGGTTCGAGATTTAGCCACACAAATGAATGAACAAACAACAGATTGAAAAGGACAAAAAGTGCACTACAAAATAACAGAGGTGGTATTTATTACTCTTTTCGAGGCTCAACTGGGTGCTGGGGTTTTCGATGACTTCATCTTGATTTTGATAGAGTTAGTAATGGTTGGAAAGATTTCATATATTTCGTATGTATAACACTATCAACAGCTTTTTTGTAGTCCACACATGATTTAGAGAGATTATTTCTTCTACATTTTACTTGTCCAGCGCTTTGGGGTTAGTGAACACCCATTTTCTTTTACTCCGGTCCTCTATCGAATTAGAATTTTCTTTGAAAAAAGTCTTCTTGTATCTCTAGAAGTTGTTTTTTTTGTCATCGTTCAAACCTTTGTACTTTGACCTGCCTTGTTGTTTTAGGAGATTTTTAGTTTTGTGAGGTTTTGTGAGGTTCTCTTTCCCTTTATGTTGTACTACTATTTTTTTCGGTTTGTTCCATTTAACAGTTTACATTGAAATTGCTGTCTAGATGTTTCTTACATTTATTTTTTTATCATACCTAGGGTACCTAAATTACGAACAGTTTTTGCTTTAAGATGGTGCATCTTATGTATTTTGAGTTTTCAGGTTCTTATATTTACGAAGCTTACCAAATTCCTTTACTAATATATTTTCATCATTGTAGAATAGTTATATCTATTAGTTAACTGTTATTTTATTTTCTGCCTTTAATAATTGTATGGTCGATTACGCAGCATTGTTCTATTAGTTTTTACTGGAAAATTCCTGTGAATGGTGACATTTTATATTCCATATGGAAGCATAAATAACATTGAGCAGATCCAACCTTGGTCTTATCCCCGCTGAAGACAGAGGCCTTGTTTACATCCAATGTTTATATGCTTCTATTACATTTTCCGGCATCATGAAGTAACCCAGCGACCCCGGAAATAGCTACCCGACCTGTAACATCATACCTTCTTCTCCTTAGTCTTCTACGGCTTTGTACTTTGTGTAAGTTCACTCTTTTAATAATTATCTATATAATTACACTTGAATATTCAGTCTGAAAAAAGTTTCATTCTTTGCTTTCTCTCTATTTGCATGTATACATATATGTAGTTTTTGTATATCTAACCCATCATTATCTCTCTCGTCTTTCTCTCCCTTTCCTCGTTATCTCTCTCTGTATATATATATATATATATATATATATATATATATATATATATATATATATATATATATATATATATGCATATATGCATACATGAGACAGAGTTATCGTTGCCTCTGCCAATAATAAACATTTTACAGATTCATGATAGATAGCTTACAAGTAATTAATAAGTCTCGTGTTTAATATGAATGCTAATGCAAATAGTAATATAAGATTATAAACTTCTTTTTTTGCTTTATTATAGACATTAATAATTCATCTGTCAGAGCCCTTTAAACACTAACAGTTCAATGTTATGGATACGTTATAAACTCGACTAAAAATTGAATCAATTTAACTGAACAGGGTACCTAAGATAATAATCTTAGTTGACAGAGTTATAATGTAAACTTTTAAGCATTTATGGCTGAGCTGAAGCTGGAAAGATCTGGATTCTTCAGAGTAAAAAGTTTTCTGTATGAAAAATGTTTTGAAAATATTTCGAAATTGCTGATTATTTATGTTTTCGAGTAATATATTTCTTTACATTTGGTAAGCCTTTGACAACACAAATATTTAGAGCACTTCTGTGGAGGTTTAGTTCACAAGTATCATACCTGAAATTGCAAGAAGAAAAACATTGTCGTTGTTAAATGGCAGTAATATCAGCTATAAATGGAGCAATCGTTTGAAATCAGCCACTAAATTGCTTCTTAGGTTTAAAATTTTTCTGTTGTCGTAATTTCTTTATTTGGTCTCAGAGCATGGGACAAAATGAATAAGTACTGATTAATAGCAGCGAAGCGGAAGTATTTATAAGCTTTTAATGAAGAATTCTCTATTTGCTTTTACATTTTCTATTTGTTTTTACATTCTAACGGCTTCTAAGAATACTTGAAGTTAGTAGTTTAAGGGGCAGTCGCATAAAACTATATGCAATTTCGTACATCTTATAGTGTTATGAGTAATACTAAACTGTACATATGCGTAGCTAGAAAAATTAAATCACTGCATATTGATGATTATGTGACTGATTCCTCGAAAGAATCTAATACGTCCTACTGCGACTCAAACCTTGCGTATAATATACCTAAAAGAATACTGGTAGAATGTCCCAGTGAAAGCTTCAATAAACGTAAATACAATAGACCAGACAAAGGGATTTCAGACAGTGAAGAGAAACTATATACTGTAGTGGAAACCAGTTTCCCAATGAATATTAATATAAAACTATAGATTAGTATAAAAGGAAACGCATATACTGATTTATTGAGAAAATTATAGCTACTCTATGCGGATTCCAAGTTCAGTTTATATCTGTAATTATTGGGGCACTGGTATATGTAACATGCCTAAGCAGCAATCTTGAAAACTTACGCCTCTCAAAATCAGAAAGGAGAAAAATCATTTGAAATCTACAGATTCAAGTTATCAAGTTTGGTATGTATGTACATGTCTAGACATGCTTCGATATGCATTGACATGCATACTTAAAACAAAATAGACAAACATTTAGACTTGTATATTTTGTTGGGAAAATGTTTTCAGGAGATATTTGCCTAATGTTGAATGTCACTAACAAATCCAAAAGGCTTTCAAGAGTTAGATAACAGCTAGTGTAGTCATATCGTCATATCATCTTTCAATTTAAGTTAGTGTATACAAAACATGTGATTTGAGGTCCTACTGTATGGGTCCAACTCTATTTTTCGACCACGCCTCATCCTTCGACTCAAATTTATAAGACATACAATTACGAACCTACTGCATTGGTTCGATTGTGGATTTAGTTTTGTGATGCCATATATGATTACAGTGAGTGCCGATAAGACAAATAGTATAGTTCCTAATCATTTGGTCCGATTGTTTAATCAAATCGTGTCATCATCATTCGAATTGAAGCTTGTGTGTATAAGACTTGTGATCCGATGGACCTTCTGTATGACTTCATCAAACAACGTTATTTTCTATAAGTCTTCCGATGTGTTGGCCTTACTGTGTTGGTTCTTCTGAATAATCAGATAGAGGTATCTTTTTTTGACTTAATGCTAGAGTCTACAAGACTACAAATCCTATAAAAGTCTAGGATGGCCAAGCCATGACAATTGGCTCAATGAACTATGGTGGCGGATTTCCCTTATTTTACATGATTTAATATAAAAAATAAATTTTAAAATTCAAGTCTTATAATTATTTACAGGATCTGAATTTATACCTGCCGGTGATGTGAGGGAACGGTTTTGATATTTTTTCAGGAAGAATGAAAAGTGATCTGCAACCATTTCAAATAAATCCAAATATAAAATTGTAATAAACATTTAAATTCCACCCTTGTATTTTAGTCATGTTCTCTGACTTTTTCACCATGTTTCTTATTCAAATCGTAACCAGGTAGATACATAAAGTGTATAAGGGTATATTGATTACATGTGAAATCTTATTTTCAATTCTCTCTTTCAAGACATTCTGCAGTGTCACACACTTAAATATATTAACAAATGGGAAATTTTGTTTGAAAATTTCAAGGAAGAATATGAAAAGTTTGTATGAAAATTTAAAAGAATATCAAAAAGTTCAGCTCATGAGTAAGAGAATTAAATATTTGAGTATATGTGAGATGGAGAGACTAGCTCCAATCGTCAGCATGTCAACTACATTAACACGGCGTAATACAAGCTGTTAAACTGTACGTACCTAATTTCTAAACTTTGTATAACATTATAAATGGAATTGAAAATTTCCGAATATTTTAAGAAACATAAAGTTTGAACCAGAGTGGAAGGAAGATAAATAAGGTAAATCTTTCTGCCTTATTTGTCATATGTTATTTATTCTAGCATCTTCAAATGCTACAATAAAACAAATCGCAGAAAGATTTTTGCCCGATTATGCGCCTCAATAAGGATTAAGGAAAATCAAGTTAAGTGCGTTAAGACCATCGCTACACAGCTTGTAGACACAATTAATAACGTTCAGCAGGATGACTGATACAACACCTGAAGCTAATTTCATTATATCATGCAATATTCTTCATGCCAAAAGCTAATCCACTGAATTAGCTCAAACAATTTTTTCTCCATTTTACAGAGAGGGTATATTTCAAATTATTGTTAATTATTGCTAATGTTGTTGGCAAAAGGTAAAATAACGTTTAAAACCCACTTGCATTCAGTTTAGCGATTGATGAACCAACAGACATACTAGAATAACTGCAATTGGGAATAATTGTTCATGACTCTTTTGAAATGGTCTTGAAAAAAGAGGCATTGGATTTAGTAGAATTAGAAAATATAACTCTGTTTTGACATTAAAAACGACAAGAGTTTTATAAATGCTGGTCTTCCACTGAATAAAAATGTCTGTATTGCATCAAAGAGATCCTGAAATGGTTGAGGTAATGGTAATGTAGGATTAAATGCACTTATGAAAAGTGGTCCCGGATTTCCAGAGATTTTCACTAATCATTGTAATATTAATTGTGAACAACTGGTATCCAAATAGTCAAGTATGAAGATGTTACGAAATTTGGCCCCGAATTGTGAATTTCATACACTGAAATCGGAAGACTCATCAACATTTCGGCAATTTTATTTTATTGAAGATAAATCCAGTGGTGTATCACTAGGCTGCACTCTGATGTGGTTATCAACCAACAATGTCTTGAGTATTCTTTTATTCTTTTATACGTCTCAGTTATTTGTTTGTGGCCATGCTGGAGTACTGCCTTCAGTCGAACAAATCTACCCCAAAACTTATTATTTGTAAACCCAGTACTTATTTTATTGATCTCTTTGCCGAACCACTAAGTGATATACACATACCAGCATCGGTTGTCAAGCGATAGTGTGGGGGACAAATAGGGACACACAAACACACACATACATACATACATACATACATACATACATAATATATACATACATAAATACATACATACACACAACACACTCACACACATATACTTATATAGATATATGTATATATGTACATATATACGATGGGATTCTTCCAGTTTCCCTCTACAATATCCACTCACAAGGCTTTGGTCGGCCGAAGCTATAGTAGAAGACACATAACCAAAGTGCCACACAGTGGGACCGAACCCAGAAACATGTAGTTTCTACTTACCACCCTGACACTCCCTTGCCTGCTGAAGTTCATTATACCTTTTATATAAAAGGAAAACTTCTATCGTCAGATGGAAAATGCTGAATAGATGCAAGATCTGATATTCCTTTCAGATACAATGAATCACTTACAGACACTCAACTTCACACTCCGATTGTAGTATAAGATTATTTCTGATGATACTCAATAAGTTTTCAGTTTTCAGTTTTGAAAAAATCTTTTTAAGCAGGAATATTATCAGGGCATTTCACTTATTTTCTCTGTCTCAGAAGAAGAACAAATATTTACTGTTAAAAGAAAATACTACATGCTGGAAGAATGACAGCATAAATTACAAGGACTGGTTGAGACTTTTCAAATCGGTTTCAGTGACTTATAGAAGGCGATGAGATGCTTCATTTCTCTCTTAAATTCATTTATTATTGATGCAGTTAATGATGGTTGTCTAATTTTCAAATCTCTTGTAATATAATCATCTGCTTTGAAAATAGATCAAAGGAATTACAAGTGGCCTTATAGATATAAGGTTTTGATTATGGCTCATGTATATCTGTCTAGAAATTAATTCCAGAGACAAGGTCCAGAAATATCCTGAACTGAAGAAAACTCGTGTCGTCTCAGTTTTAAATACAACGTACTGCTAGGAATCAGTGTACTTTGTTATGAAGTTTGAGAAGTAAAAGTATCATTTCAAATGTTATGGGCTACTTTATAACTTAAGTGATATACACAGCCTTGACAACATATCTGCTGTATTTTACGGCCAAAAATGGCACTCTAAAAACTTCTAATAGCAGTAAATAACATTTGTGATAGCCTGATATTTGTGGTAATATTTTTCATAAAAATATTATGATGATACTTCGTTAGAAAGGATCTGATTGGACATCTCTAATTTTATTGGCTTGCTTTTTACATATCTTCTTCCATGTTTGTTCTAGATATTTACTATGATTCATAAATAACATTAACCACACATTTTTCTCACTTCTTAGGTTTAGTTTTATTTTATATTTTCTATTATCTTAAACGTTTCATTACCGCATTAAATATGCTAAAACTTTCGTATTGGTGTAACTATAGTCAGAATATTATATCATTGTTCGACTTAAAAGCTAGTGTCCTATGATCTGATGGCCACGTTTATTCGTCCGATAGGGGCAAGAGGATTCGATTTAAATTTATTGTCTATAAACCAGTAATTTGCCAGCCCTATTGTTTTGGCTTATCTATATATGCAGATATTGACAACAATGATCCTGACTGTATTCGTTTGCCTATTTAGTCAGATTGTGACATCACCGTGCGACATAAAGCCAGTATCTATGATACATGTGATATGACATTCCTAATGTTTGGGTCCGATTACAGAGACAAATTATGGCATCATCATTTGATATGAAAGTCAGTCTATGAAACTTGCGATCTGTTAATCCAATTCTATTGGTTCGATTTCATAGATCGTGGAATTATCATTCGCCTACGAGCTCTGTGATCTTCCGGCTGTGTTGTATTATTTCTAGTATATATTCAACATTCAGTCGATAATTCCATTTGTTTGTGAGTCCTCATAAACTTTCTTTCAAATTATCCTGTCATCATCTAACTACAAATTCGAACTAATACAGTTGCATTATCAGATCACGAGTTTCATAACTTTTATGTCAAATGATGATGTTAAGATTTCATTGTATAATCAGACTCAAGAGGCGTCAGATCATGTTTTATAGGCACCAACTGTAAGTCGAATGATTATGTCACGATCTGTATAAATAGTCAAAGTAAAACATGTGGGATCATTGCTACCAATATCTGAATATATAGACAGAGTTCTAAAATCAGACACTGAAGTATCTGAGTGCCTCGCCATTAATCAGGAATTATCAGGAGACGTACATTCTTATCAATTCTATAAAATACATTCATCTGTACTATAAAATGTCGAGTAACTATATATGTACAAAGTATGTACATGCAAACAGCTCTCATTAAACATATACTATTAACGGTCAACCTCTTTTGACAGTTATTGCAAAATTACCGAACGGAAAACTGCCATGAGGCAACGTCATAGTCGGTTATCCACGCAGGAATCTCCTGTTCAAGATAACAGTCTTCGTTAACTTGTTCAAAAGAAGAATGAACGCTGAGATTCATATGCAGTTCTCTTACAGTCTTGCTTGTACAGGACTAGAGACGAAAAGCCAGGAGACGCATACCGCCAAATCCTACAGGCACGTAACGTGCCAGTACGGGAAATATTACTTATACGCTGGTCACTTGAATGCATTCCACCAAGGCCACTACGAAACAGACAATGTCGTGGCTGATGAGACAGAGGAAAGAAAGAATATGGAACTGTGCTGAATAACTTCTGATGAACTAAACGTAACGAAACGAAACCTACAGATTGTTAGGCTTTTTACTTTGTTCTTTATTCATGGGCACTAAAGTGATTACCATAACGGTCAATGCCGTTATGCGACTTACAATGATGTGGTCTATAGAGCTATAGAAAAATAATTGAAAGCTACCAGACTAGCTGAAGAGGCAACGAAAGGCGCGTGATCTCTATAATACTTTTTCTCCAAGCGGTGTACCCTTCATCCCTGCTAAAGTGATACAAAGTTTGCTTAATAGGATCTGCAGGGGGGGGGG
>JACXVO010017578.1:840849-851069 GCA_015501135.1 Hapalochlaena maculosa
CCAGCATGGCCGCAGTCAAATGATTGAAACATGTAAAAGAAAAGAATAAATCCATACATGTTTTTCAGGAAGCTAGAAACAAGCAACACTCTGTGTGTGTGTGTGTGTGTGTGTGTGTGTGTGTGTGTGTGTGTCTGCCTGCCTTCCTGCCAACCAAATCTACTTGAAAACTTTTGGCTAGCATGAAGCTATAATTGAAGACATTTTCCCAAGTGCTACATGGTTGGGCACTTAGCTTCTTAATCACACAGACATATATTATTTTTACAGTTGTCTTCTTTACAAATCTACTCCAATGTTATGCATTGATTTTACTTCTTAAGCACTAATTCTATCCCCCTTCATTCCTACAAAATTAGTTTACTCATCTCCCCCAATAATCTTGGAGACTTGGTAGAGCTAATTAGTTTCTAGATTGATAAGAAATAGAAGTTTGTCTTTTATATCTTGTCTTAATCATATGAAACCATTGAAATGAAAGAGCTGAGGATATATAATAGCTTGAATGTTAACATTTATACTGAGCTTACAGCTAATGTTCTAATCTCAAAGCCTATTTCTAAAACTTATAATGCAGGTTAATAAATTTCAAAAGTCATACATTCACACATAGCTTTTTGAGTATCCATATGTACACACATGTACATGTGTGTTTGTATAATATGTGAAGGCGTGTGGCTCAGTGGTTAGAGCATCGAGCTTACGATCGTGAGGTTGTGAGTTCGATTCCCAGACTTGGCTGCACGTTGTGTTCTTGAGCAAAACACTTTATTTCACGTTGCTCCAGCTCACTCAGCTGTAGAAATGAGTTACGACGTCACTGGTGCCAAGCTGTACTGGCCTTTTCCTTTCCCTTGGATAACATCGGTGGTATGGAGTGAATGTGTCTGTGGAGAGTGCTCAACAACTTGCTTGATAAATTCGGGAGCAAGCTGTTCCGTTGATCATATCAATTGGGACCCTCGTCGTCGAAATTGACAGTGCTACGATCGATATATATATATATATATATATATATATATATATATATATATATATATATGTCTGCTCTCGTAATTTACTGAGTATTTTCTTTCTACTAGCCAGTACAAAGCATATATATAAATTGAAAAAAGTATAAATAATTGAAAAGAACGACAATGCATTAAAATAATAATGGACTAAAATACCTGATGTAACAAATGCGCAGTCCTTGATATATTTCAGAAATAAATTCCTTCTTCAGATGTGTGCAGGAAAAGTCCAATGCTGCTGTTAAAATCAGCCGTTAATATCAAAAAACCGATTTTGACAGCAACATCAGACTTTCCCTGCACACTCATCCGAAGAAGGAATTTATTTCTGAAATATTATATCAACGACTGCGAGTTTATTACATCAGGTATCGTAGTCCATTATTATTTTAATGCATTGTAATGCCTTTCAATTATTTATACTTTTTTCAATCATTATGCACAATGCTTCAAGTGAACTGCAACATTCTCATATATATAAAATGAGTGTGTGTGTGTGTGAGTGAGTATGTAATCATCATTTTGACATGCTTGCACAGATCATACAAGATTTGCAGAGGCAATCTTTTTCCAGTCATATGCTATTTTTGTTGCCAACTGTTTTCAAACAAGGCCATATTTTCTCCTTGTTTGGACATTTTTTTCACAGAATATTTCAAACATATGATACTGTTAGTATAACAATGTCATTTGTTTACAATTCCCGTATATACTTGTGTATCATGCGACCTTTGACAACCGTTTTGAAGTTAATTTTAGTGGGGTGCATCATACACAAGATATAAAATTTATTAAACTAAAATCCTTCAAAGACACTTTCCATATCCATATCGTTATGACTCACAAGATATATAATAAAATCATTTTTATGGGATGATAATTGGTGTGGGGGTCGCATGATATGCGAGATCACATGTTACGTGAGTATATACTGTAATATACAATATCAAAACAATGAGACACAAACACACAAATAAATATAAACACATCTACACATACATACATGCATTCACAGTGGGCTTCCTTTCAATTTCCATTAACCAAGCTCACTGGGTTATTATTATTATATCATATACTATATGATTTTGATGTGTATCCAGTTGTTTGAACAAATGGACAACCCACTCATTGAATAGGCATGGAAAATGTCTGAGTATCTCACAGACTTACATGTCTGTAATTCTCAATAGAATGTGTATAAAAATGTAATGAGGTTGAGCTTTTGAGTTACCATCCAATGGACTTGTAAATAGCTTCCGTTAACCCGAATCACCCACAAACGTGGGCTAACACAAGGGAATGGTAATGGTACTACCAAAATGACACACTTTGGAATTAAACCCAAGATTTCATGATTTGCACTCATTATATGATTGTGTGTGTGAATTTTTAGATTCATGCAAGGACAAGATGATTTACCATTTAGATGTTATGATTGATAGATGTTATTAAATTTTACAAATGTATATAAAGTTGTTGATTTTGGTTTTTCGGCGTTTTTCTTTTCTCTTCAATCTTAGTGATTAGAACATATGGTAGCTGACCTGGTTCTTGTACATCAAGTCAAAACAAATATAAAAATATTGAAAACATACTACATGCTGCTGTTATAAATATCTTCAGCTTCAAAAAACATCAAGGTACAACTGTTTTGTCAAATTATTTGATACTGGCAAGATTTGAAATCTGAAAGAAAAAGGTGGCATTGAATAAAATAGCTTACAAAAACCTGGAAATCTAGCTCTTTTACTCCTGTATTATTTCTTACCATAATTGTAAAATGTAACTGAAATGTTTATTTTATGACTGATCTTTGTTGTTTTCGACTAAGCTAATATCCAACTGTAAACTGGATATTTTTAAATGTTCAAATAATTGAAGTTTGTAATGGCCCCTCTCATGTGAACTGTGTTCACTTATTCAACTTCTCTTCTTCAAAACAAAATGTTTTCTAAAGAAAATAAAAATAAAATAAATATTAATGACAATGTAAAATTCGTATTTCCTTTTCTTTTGTATGTATGTGAGTGCATTGTGTGTTATATTCATTTACTTTTAAAAGTGGTTGAACCATTGTGGCTGCTTAACCTTGCTAGCAATAGGAGCTAAATCTCCTTCAAATCATGCCTTACTGTCTTGAAAAGGAAAGAAAACGAGGAAGGACATATAAGACAGTTCTAGATATGTTGAATCATCATCATCATCTTGTGGCCTTGGCCAAGATAGAATGCAGTACACCCTTCAAGAATACCCTGTCGGTCATTGCTGTCAGGAGGTATTCCTTAGGTATGACAGTGTCCCTGCGTATGATATCTGGAAATGCAAGCTTCATAGACCATTTGTGTGATGGATGCCTCCAAAGGACGAAAGATGACACAAGTTCGTCCAAGGCTCATACACAATGCTCCGCAAATTGGACGTGTCTTTTTAGGATTAAGCTTGATATTCTGGGTAGGTTAAACAAGAGTGGCTAAACTGTTACCTATCTTTTAGTTTAGTGGATCTTGTAGATATTTCCTTGGATAAGACACCAGTCTATTTCATGTCACTTTTGATTGTTATTTCTTTTGCAAGATCAATATATTATTGGTGAATTACAGGAATATTACTGGTGAATTCCAACTGCTACTTTTATGGGATTAAACAATAACTAAAACAAATAAAAAGAGTTTAATCCATCCCATGGTGATTGTAATATGACTTTGGTTAAAGAACTGCAAAATCAAGTTGGCTGTGTGATAAGGCAATCCAGCTATAATTATCCCCTCTGTCCTTTGGAATTTACGTTGAACTATATCAATGAATGTAAAATTATTTTGCTAAGATGTTAATTTAATGGAGATTTAGTTGTTATTTCTGGTAATTTGAGCCACTATTTGCAGACTCCTGGAAAATGTACTTGTTCCATCTCATGAGTTGCTCATTAGATATTTCTTTCATGGAATTGAAATAGCATCACAAGGTTTTTTTCACTTCAAAAAGACTATTGTGTCAGTCCAATAATCTCTGATGACCGATTTACTAGTGTGTCAGTCCAATAATCTTTGGTGACCAATTTGCTAGTGTATCAGTCCAATAATCTCTGATGACCAGTTTACTAGTGTGTCAGTCATATAATCTCTGATGACTGATTTACTAGGGTGTCAGTCGAATATTCTTTGAACAATTTACTAGTGTGTCTAACCACTGATATCTGATGACCAATTTACTAGTGTGTCAGTACAATAATCTCTGATGACTAATTTACTGGTGTGTCAGTCTAATAATCTTTCATGACCAAATAATCTCTGATGACTGGTTACTAGTGTGTCAGTCATATAATCTCTCATGACCGATTTACTAGTGTGTCCGTCCAATATTCTCTTATGACCTATATACTAGTGTGTCCGTCCAATATTCTCTTATGACCTATATACTAGTGTGTCAGTCCAATATTCGCTGACGACCAATTTACTAGTGTGTCACTCCAATAATCTCTGATGACCGATTTACTAGTGTGTGTCAGTCCCATAATTTCTGATGACCAATTTACTAGTGTGTCAGTCGAACAATCTCTGATGACCAATTTACTAGTGTCTCAGTCTACTACTCCCTGAAGACCGATTTACTGGTGTGTCAGTCCCATAATCTGTGAAATCCGATTTACAAGTGTGTCTGGACAATAACCTCTGATTACCGATTTACTAGTGTGCCAGTCCGAAAATCCCTGATGACCAATTTACGAGAGTGTCAGTCCAATATTCTCTGATGACCTATTTACTAGTGGGTCTCTCCAATAATCCCTGATGTCCGATTTACTAGTGTGTCAGTCTAATAATACCTGATGACCACTGTAGTATTGTGTCTGATGACCAATTTACTAGTGTGTTAGTCCAATAATACCTGATGACTAATTTACTAGTGTGTCACTCCAATAATCTGTGATGATCTATTTACTGGTATGTCAGTCCCATAGTCTCTGATGTCCAATTTAATAGAGCGTCAGGCCATTAGTCTCTAATGACCAATTTACTAGTGTCTCTGTCCAATACTCTCTGATATACCAATTTACTAGTAGTTCAGTCCAATACTCTCTGATGACCGATTTACTAGTGTGTCAGTCCAATAATCTGCAATGACCAATTTACTAGTGTGTCAGTGCCATAATCTCTGATGACCGGTTTACTAGTGTCTCAGTCTAATACTTCCTGAAGACCGATTTACTGGGGTGTCAGTCCCATCCACTCTAACATCCGATTTCGAAGTATGTCAGTTCAATAACCCCTGATGACCGATTGACTAGTGTGTCAGTCCAATGATCCCTGACAACCGATATTATATTGTGTTAGACCAATAATCCCTGATGAGCAATTTACTAGTGTGTCAATCCAATAATCTTGTATGACCAATTTATTAGAGTGTCAGGCCAATAATCTCTGATGACAGATTTGATAGTGTGTCAGATCAATAATCTTTGATGACCAATTTCCTTGTGTGTCAGTCCAATAATCTCTGATGACCTCTTAACTAGTGTGTCAGTCCAGTAATCTCTGATGGCTGATTTACTAGTGTGTCAGTCGAATAATCTCTGATGACCGAATTACTAGAGTCTCAGTCCAATACACTCTCATGACCGATTTACTAGTGTGTCAGTCCAATAATCTCTGATGACCGATTTACTAGTTTCACAGTCCAATACTCCTTGAAGACAGATTTACAGCTGTGTCAGTCCCATAATCTCTGATGTCCGATTTACTGGTGTGTCAGTCCAATAATCTCTGATGACTGATGTACTAGTGTCTCAATCCAATAACCTCTGTTGACCGATTACAAGTCTGTCAGTCCAATAATCTCTGATGAACAATTAATAGTGTTTCTACCCAAAATAGTGTTTCTGCTGACCACTTTAGTATTGTGTCTGAGGACTGATTTATTAGTGTGTTAGTCCAATAATACCCGATGACCGATTTACTAGTGTGTCAGTCCAATAAACTCTAATGATCGATTTCCTGGTGTGTCAGTCCAATATAATCTCTTATGATCAATTTACTGGTGTGTCAGTCCACTAATCTTTTGATGACCAATATCCTAGTGTGTCAGTACAATACTCTCGGATGACCAATTTACTAGTGTGTCAGTCGAATAATCTCTG
Source organism: Hapalochlaena maculosa (assembly GCA_015501135.1). Classification (NCBI taxonomy): domain Eukaryota; kingdom Metazoa; phylum Mollusca; class Cephalopoda; order Octopoda; family Octopodidae; genus Hapalochlaena; species Hapalochlaena maculosa. Next base: position 846,994 of record JACXVO010017578.1, read on the forward strand.
ATAACCGATTTGCTAGTGTGTCAAACCCATAATCTCTGATGAATGATTTACTAGTGTGTTGGTCCAATAATCCCTGATGACCAATTTACTAGTGTCTCAGTCCAATACACTCTGATGACCATTTTACTAGAGTGTCAGTCCAATAATCTCTGATGACCGATTTACCAGTGTGTCAGGCGACTAATCTGATAACCAATTTAGTAGTTTCTCAGTTTAATACTCCTTGAAAACCGATTTACTTGTGTGCCAGTCCCATAATCTCTGACATCTGATTTACAAGTGTCCAATAGTCTCTGATGACCTAATTACTGGTGTGTCAGTCCAATAATCCCTGATAACGGATATTATATTGTGTTAGTCTAATAAAACCTGATGACCAATTTACTAGTGTGTCTGTCCAATTTTACCTGATGACTACTTTTGTATTGTGTCTGATGACCAATTTACTTGTGTGTCAATCCAATAATATCTGATGACCAATTCACTAGAGTGTGAGTCCAATAATCCCTGATGACCAATTTGCTAGAAGTCAGACCAATAATCTCAGATGACTAATTTACTAGAGTGTCAGTGCAATAATCTCTCATAACCGATTTACTACTAACCAATTTCCTTGTGTGTCACTCCAATAATATCTGATGATTAATTAACTGGTATGCCAGTCCCATAACTCTGATGACCGATTTACTAGTGTCACAGTCCAATAATCTCTGATGTCCATTTTACGTGTGTGTCAGTCCAATAATCTCTGATGACCGATTTACTAGTGTCTCAGTCTAAAAATCTCTCATGACCGATAAACTAGTGTCTCAGTCCAATAATCTCTGGTCAGTCCAATAATCCCTGATGGACGATTAACTGGTGTGTCAGTCCAATAATCTCTGATAACCGATATTATATTGTGTTAGTCCATTCATCCTTGATGACAATTTACTAGTGTGTCTGTCCAATTATACCTGATAACAACTTTTGTATTATGTCTGATGACCGATTTACCAGTGGGTTACTCCAACAATACCTGATAACCAATTAACTAGTGTGTCAGTCCAATAATCTCTTATGAACAATTTATTAGTGTGTCAGTGGAATAATGTCTGATGCCCGAATTACTAGTGTCTCAGTCCAATACTCTCTGATAACCGATTTACTAGTGTCTCCGTCAGTGTAATAATCCTGTATGACCAATTTACTAGTGTGTCACTCCAATAATCTCTGATGATCAATTTACTGTTATGTGTGTCCCATAATCTCTGATGACCAATTTACAAGTGCATCAGGACAATAGTCTCGAATGACTAATTTACTTGAGTGTCAGTCCAATAATCTCTGATGACCTATTTACTAGTGTGTCAGTCCAATAATCCCTGATGGCCAAATTACTAGTGTGTTACACCAATAATCTCTGATGATCAATTTACTGGTATGTCGGTCCCATAATGTCTGATAACCGATTTACTAGTGTCTCAGTCCAATAATCTCTGATGAACAATTTACTAGAGTGCAGTCCAATAATCTCCAACGACAGATTTACTAGTGTGTTAGTCCAAAATTACCTGATGACCAATTTACTAGTGTGTCAGTCCAATAATACCCAATGACCAATTTACTAGAGAGTCAGTCCAATAATCTCTGATGACCGATTTACTTCTGTGTCAGTCCAATAATCTTCGATGGCCAATTTCCTAGTGTGTCAATCCAATAATCTCTGATGATCAATTTACTAACGTGTCAATGCAATTAACTCTGATGACCGATGTTATGGAGTGTCAGTCCAATAGTCTCTGATGACCGATTTACTAGTGCGTTTGTCCAGTAACCCCTGATGATCTATTTCCTAGTGTGTCGGTCCATTAGTCTCTGATGACTTATGTACTAGCGTCTCAGTCCAATAACCTCAGATTACCGATTTACTAGCGTGTCAGTCCAATTATTCCTGATGACCAATTTTTGTTGTGTCTGGCCAATAAAACCTAATAACCACTTCAGTATTGTGTCTGTTGGCAGATTTACTTGAGTGTTAGTCCAATAAAACCTGATGACCAATTTACTAGTCTGTCAGTCCAATAATACCCGATGACCAATTGACTAATGTGTCAGTGTAATAAAACCATATGACTGATTTTCTAGTGTGTCACTCCAAAAATCTCTGATAAACAATTTACTGCTATGTCTGTCCCATAATCTCTGATGACCAATTTACAAGTGCGTCAGTCCAATAATCTTGGATGACTAATTTACTAGAGTGTCAGACCAATAATCTCTCATGACCAATTTACTAGTGTGTCAGTCCAATAATCCCTGATGGCCAAATTACTAGTGTGTTATACCAATAATCTCTGATGATCAATTTACTGGTATGTCAGCCCCATAATGTCTGATGACCTATTTACTAGTGTCTCAGTCCCATAATCTGTGATGAACGATTTACTAGTGTGCAGTCCAATAATCTCTGACGACAGATTTTACTAGTGTGTTAGTCCAATAATACCTGATGACCAATTTACTAGTGTGTTAGTCCAATAATCTATAATTAGCAATTTACTGGAGAGTCATTTCAATAATCTCTAATGACCGATTTACTAGTCCATCAGTCCAATAATCTCTGATGACAGATTTACTAGTTTCGCAGTCCAATACTCTGAGTTCTCCGATTTTCTAGTATGTCAGTCCAATAATCTCTGATGACCAATTTACTAGTGTGTCAATCGAATAATCTCTGTTGACCGATTTGCTAGTGTCTCAGTCCAATACTAACTGATGACCGATTTACTAGTGTGTCAGTCCAATAATCTCAGATGACCAATTTACTAGTCTGTCAGTCCTATAATTCCTGACGACCCATTTACTTGTGTGTCAGTCCAATAATCTGTGATGATCAATTTACTGTTATGTCACTCCCATTATCTCTGATGACCTTTTTACTAGTAGGTCAGTCCTATAATCCCGGATGACTATTTTACTAGTGTCTCAATCCAATAATATCTGATTACTAATTTAATGATGTGTCAGTCCAATAATCTCCGATAACCCAATTATTAGTGTGTCAGTCCAATAATCCCTGATGACCAATTTACCTGTGTGTCTGTCCAATAATACCTGATGACCACTTTAGTATTATGTCTGATGACCAATTTACTAGTGTGTTAGTGCAATAATACCTGATGACCAATTTCCTAGTGTGTCAGTCCAATAATCTCTGATGACCAATTTAATGGTGTCAGTGCAATAATCTCTGATGAGCAGTTTACTTGTGTGTCAGTCAAATAATCCCTAATGACCAATTTACTAGTGTGACACTCCAATAAACTCTGATGATCAATTTACTGGTATCTCAGTCCCATAATCTCTGATCACCAATTTAGTAGTGTGTCAGTCGAATAATTTCTGATAGTATGTCAGTCCAATAATCCCTTATCAACGTTTACTAGTGTCTCACTCAAATACTCTCTCATGACCGATTTACTAGCGTGTCAGTCCCATAATCCCTGATGACCAATTTACTAGTGTGTCAGTCCCATAATCTCTAATGACCGATTGACTAGTGTGTCAGTCAAATTATCTCCGATGACTAATTTACTAGTGTGTCAGTCAAATTATCTGTGGTGACCCATTTATTAGTGTCTCAGTCTAATACCCCTTGAAGACCGATTTACTCGTGTCTCAGTCCCATAATCTCTGACGTCCGATTTACAAATGTGTCAGTCCAATTATCTGTGATGATCAATTTACTGGTATGTCACTCCCATAATCTATGATGACCAATTTACTATCGGGTCGGTACAATAATCACGGATGACTAAATTTCTAGAGGGTCAATCCAAGAATCTTTGATGACCGATTTTCTAGCGTGTCAGTCCAATAATCTCAGATGACCAATTTACTAGTGTGTCAATCCAATAATCTCTGATGACCAATTTAATGATGTGTCAGTCCAATAATCTCTGATGACCAATTTACTACTGTGTCACTCCAATAAACTTTGATGATCAATTTACGAGTGTGTCAGTCCAATAATTTCTGATGACGAATTTTTTGGTGTGTCAGTCAAATAATCTCTGTTGACCAATTTACTAGTG
>JACXVO010017668.1:56428-70351 GCA_015501135.1 Hapalochlaena maculosa
GGGGGGGGGAGCAATGTCAAAAGACCCCAAATACTCACTTCTGAAAGTTCTATGGCAAGATCGACCTCTTCATCACAAACTGTAGACCAAAACTCAATTCCTTGTAGTGATACCTCATCTATCTCGCTTTTCATAGCCTCCATTGTAATCTACACAGAACAAGGGGAAAGTGTGAAGCAAACTTACACAGGATAGGATGGAGGGAAATTCATTTTCGAAATGAAAATTGAAGAATTAAAACAAAAACTCACGGCAAACAGAGCAGGACCCATGTAGTGTTCCATATATTGATAATATAAGGACATAATTTTAACTAAGCATTGCAAGGCAGCAACACGAACCTGAAACGAAAAATATTTAGCATTTTTTATTATCCCATATATTTTAATGAGAAGTTAAGTGGCATTAAAGAACTTTATAACACTACCTACCCTTGTATCAGTAGACTGGGTAGCTTCACAAACAACTTGCATGATAAAATGCCTTTCAAACTGGAAATAAAAAAATATTGAATCTCAATAAATGATCGAACATGATAAACAAAATAAAATATTCAGTAAGGAAGACTATCATAGGGAAGAACCGACGATAAAAAAACAACCCGATAATGTAATCTCCATTTCATACTTAATTACTAATTTTAGTGTAAATCTTTCATAGAATACAAAACAAACCCACTGACATTTAAACAGGTCATATCACACCTTTCACACATACCCTACAATGTCATTCTTAAAAATAAAATAAAAATACAATTCGGTCATTAAAATCTCAAAGCTATAAGTTCATGCACGACTAATTCAAAGTCTTCACAGAGAAATCAGAATGATAAAAGATTAAAGAATCAAGCAGAAAATGGTGTCTATTTATATACTTACATCTTTATCAAAATTTGACTTTGTGAATTCCAAAGAATTCAGCAGAGCATTCGTAGCAGCTAATCTAACATGATTACTGAAATAGTTGAAAATAGTTTAATTGTAAAATGCATTCAAAGCAAAGAAAGTTCAAGAGGAGCATTTTAAAAATGCCGAGTCTTTCACAACTTTCAATGACTAAGGGGAGACACAAAAGCTGTACATTATTTACATTTGATGGATATTTGTCCATATCTTGATTTTTGGTAATGTTTCGGCTGATATACCCTCCGACCTTCATCGGGTGCCTCGAGAAAATCTCGAACCTGGGTTCTTGTTCATATGGTATTTTTTGATATTTTATTATTCAGGTCACAGCCTGGAATCGAACTCAGTCTTGGAAAATTGGAGACCACCTCCCACTGTGGGATGAAGTTTAATAGAGAACACCACTGGAAAATAGGAAAACAAAGCAGCAGTATATATTGCTTGGACAATCTCCTAAGCAGACCAAGTGCAGATATGAATAGCATGTAGAAGCCAGTATTAAAGAATGACTCGGAAATAGATTTATAAGCCTTAAAAATTCACTCCATAACTGCACATGGGAATATGGTGTAGTGGTTAAAAGCACAGGCTACAGTTCAATCCCAGGTTTAATAAAATATCAAAAATACCTTAGGAATGAGAACACGGGCTCAAAATTTCCCCCCGAGACACTTAATGAAGGCTGGAGAGTATATAGGCTGAAACACTTAAATCCGTCATATGTAAATTATTCCTTATCTCTTAAATATAGAACCGTACAAAAGTTGCAGCCGATGAGCTTAACAGACACCAATTAAAAAAAAACAACATTTTACTAAATTACAACTAAATATGTTCAGAATAGATTAATCCCCAAAAAAGCATCAAGTATAAACATTTTTTATCTTTTCTTTTAGGTTCCAGTCATTTGACTGCAGCCATGCTGGAGTACTACCTTCAAACAAATCGACCTCAGGACTTATTCTTTGTAAGACCAGTACTTTATCAGTCTCTTTTGCCAAACAGCTAAATGATTGGGATGCAAACACACCAGCATTGGTTGTCAAGCGATGGTGGGGCGAGAAATACAGGCACAAATATACACAACGGGCTTCTTCCAGTTTCCGGGTGGAGCAAAAGGTTTGAGAGCCTCTGTATCAAAGTATTGTTTCACAACTAGATAATTTCCTTACTACCAACCCATATATTCCCCACCCACCCAATAAGAGATCCTTTATTTCATTTGTAATTGAAAGACGAGCCAGCAAATGATTTGGTGACAGACACATAAGTAGAACTTTATTTACAATTCAGCCCTTTGTGTAAATAAAAAGTACAATACAAGCATTCCCTTACACAAAGGTTTTGCACAATTCTATTACATAGTGGTACCGAATTCAAGCTAATTGCAAAATGAGTTCAACCAAACTCATAATTGAGATAAGTGGCATCTTAATCTTATAAGTGTGTAAAGGCGGTGCTCCAGCATGGCTGCAGTCAAATGACTGAAACGTGTGTATACACACATCAATTAGGATAATTCAGCTATTCAGTAGGCTTATCCAAAGACTAGTTCTGCATATAATACTGACCAAACAAGATTTACTCTGCAAAATTACAGCCATTCTCAGGCATAACTATACAAAAGCCAACAGGTGCCAAAGCCCCGCTTTAAACTATTTCAAACCAAAAATCAATTAAGTTTACCTTGATTCTTCTTTGCGCATTCCATTTACAATTGCTGTTAAAATTTCATTAGATTGTGATGCCAATATATCTGGCTCCTGTGAAGAAAAAAAAACTTGGTTTAAAAATTTCAAGTTTTCTATATTCTAATATTCAATAAAATACACATTTCACAAAGCGTTTGATAAACGAATTAATGAAGACCAGTGGAAATCATTTACCAAACCAACTGATATACCAAAAATTCATAGTTAACCATTTTGCTACTAATTTACCTCATGTTCTTCGGTTCTTTAATAAAGTTTCGAAATACCCTAAATGTTAATCATGTTAATCCGAGTTCCAAAATACCAGCTTAATAGTTACATTACTGAATGCATTGTGTACTTCATTAGTAGTAACAAAACTACTAAATGTATATTCCATATATCAGTAATGAGAGAATAACTTGCTACACATCAGCCAATATTTTTTGTAACACGAATTCGTGTCTCCCAAATTCAAGGTTATTTCTCTTTCTATACCTTTTTACACTTGAAACTAATGGATACTACTTTCACACACATAATGGTGAACTGAATTTGAAGGTTCTTCCAAAGAAAATATCCGATGCCTCTCTTAGTGATTGCAACTCCAACAATGATGCTGAAACAAAGAATTCCCCTGCAACTTCTTTAGAAGCCAAACCCAAGTCCTCCTGATGACTAAAATCAAAGTTATTCTCTTCAAATCTTTTCATCATCCAGTGTTTTAAATCCGGATTTTGTCCTCGTTAACTGTGATCTAAATGCCATAACCAAAGTAGGCAGGTGCAGCTCACCCCAACCTGGTGCCCATTCTCTTTGTTATTATGAAGCCTTTTATAGTCTGATTTTCTAAGAGCATATCCTTGTTTATCTCTATCCCCAATTGCTAGACAATGGATGGTCCCCAAGACCAAGGCCTCTACCACAATTTTTAAGAAATGTGGAAAACTACCTCAGGAAGGTATGGACATTACTCCTTGAGAGTCCCTACCTAATTTATTTGAAATAATTCCAAACAGGAAACCAACCATTACACAACAAAGAATGGGTAAAAGGAAAAGCTATGATCACATACAAAAAGACCTGATGAGATCATCTTTTCTTTGCAATAAATGAAATGGGCATTAGTTACTATTAGTGAGGTTTTGGCCGTATTAAAAGCTAGTCCATGTCTCTATTATAGTATTTAATTGAAACAAAATGTGTTATTCTAGTTAAATAATTAGAGTTTAACTTACTATATCCTGGCAAATATAACCAATAGACTCTAACGTAGCTTCTTTCATCAATTCGGTGCTGTTTGGATTGGTAATATTTTGCGTTAACAAAGGAATAAGATCTGGCCAGAACCCTTGGGGAAGTTCAGCACAAGCAATGTATGCCACACACTGGGCTGCAGAACTTGGACGAATGGTTTCAGTCCCTAATGACTCCAAAACCTGCAAGAAACATAAAAGACACCAATTTAATAACATTCAAGACAATGACTATAAAATATTACATCAAGATTTAACAGCCACTTTCCATGCCGGCATAGGTTGGTCGGTTTGACATGGAGCTCCGTTTGCACTCTAGTTGCATATCGAGGCAGGGTTTCTATGACTGGATGCCTTTCCTGCCAACACATTAAACCAATACAGTTTAGACAGAGTGCATTTGAATGAAAAGTTAGAACACTCTTCTCTTAGAAAGCAACCAAATAATTGTACAGAAGACCAAACCTATGTGGGTGTGCTAGAAAATCTGCCAATTCAAATTTAGTTTTGGGAGTGGAATTGAAACACTAATAACAGGTTTCATCAATGCAGGATATTCTATATCATGTATACTGGATTGCTTCAGAGCAGTATAGTGCAGGATGAAGGCTTCAGCAGGTTCTTGCCACAAACCACAATGTGGAGGCCATGGTTTGATGGGCCTACTCTGCTACACTGGCTCAACGTGGCTTGGTGAGTGTGGGGAATACTCTTTCTCGGGGGTAGTTGATTACCTCAACTCCCAAGGATGAAAGGCAAAGTGGACCATAACAGAATTTGAACTCCGAATACGAAGACTGAAGAAATACAACCTATTTCACCTGACATGCTGACAATTCTGCCAGCTCACACGAAAGGTGCAGTGAATAAACTGCCATCTAAATTACACAAAAATGAAAACAACACACCTCGTTTTAACGGATATATTTATCAAAATTACATTGAAACATCTTGAAATACTAAAGAGTAAATCTATTTACTAAAATAGCCATTGGCTTCAACCACAGCCTCCAGACAACTTTGGAAACTTCTGCAACTTTTCTGGATAGTCTCCTCTTAAGTTTGTGAATGCCGCCATAATCTTTGCCTTCAATTCATCTTTGAAAGAGTTTTGTCGTTATCTCGATCAACTGTGTCCCACCCATAATCGAAAAGGGTGCAGGCTGTAGAGTTAAGTAGACAGATGTTAGGAGTGATGTGGTCACAGAAATTCTCCAACGGCCATGGCTGAGTTCTGCTTGTGAGGCATGGAACTCCTGTTGCCAGACAGCCTTCCATTAGCTACCCTTATCATCCAGGACAGCACTACTCCCTCCAGGAACTTGATGCAGGCATGTGACACCTGTATAACACCATGTTAATTGGAGGTTCGATTTTCATCACTCTTGGTACACTTGTCCTCAGATTGACATCCAAATACTGCAATCTTCACATTGGAGCTTCCAGTGCTAATATCAAACTACAGCATGTCATTATCAAATTTCTGACAGTAAATTGTACTGTTTTTCTCAGAGACAGTGTCCAACTGACCCTACTGTGTAATCGACAAAATCAAAAACCAACAAATGCACATGTTGGAGATTAAAATATGGCAAACATTCGACCTTTTGAGAGAGGGTATGAATATATTTTCTGATAGAGGAAAAATATCCCATAAAATTTCAGACCTTGTATAGTAACCCCATCCACATCATCATTTAGCGTCCATTGTCCATGCAAGCATGGGTTAGACGTTTTCGACTGGGGTCAGCAGGCTCTGTGGCCACAGCCAGCCCCTGTCTGGTTTGGCATAGTTTTTCTACAGCTGGATGCCCTTCCTAATGCCAACCACTCCAAGAGTGTGGGGTGTGTTTACGTGTCACCGCACGTGTGCCATTCGCGTGACACAGGGTTGGTACTTTAACGTGCCACCCACACATGTGCCATTCACATAGCACAGGGGTTTTGGTGATTTTACGTGCTACCCACACGTGCCGGGTTGGTGCTTTAACGTGTCACCCACACGTGCGCCATTCACATAGCGTAAGGGTTTTGGTGATTTTACGTGCTACCCACATGTCTGGTGAAATTCACTCGTCATCAGTATGCTCAAACATGCTTCAGCTGTTCCTGCTAACTGATCATCCATGCTATACTTCATGAGAATCACTACCCAGACATTTCAGGAAACTGAGTGTTCAATATGCAGGAGCTTGTTTTGTAATTAAAGGCCAACAGAAAAACAATGGTTCTATGATAAACTCAAATGGGTGGCAATTTGATTGTAGAATGAATAAGTGGGCAGTGAGAGTAGGGTTGCCAAATCTTGAGCAAAGGAAACTCAAATTTTTCCTGCTCAAATACACCATTTGTAATTAAAGCAACATTGAAAATAGTTGAGAATTTGAAGCATTTTCACCTCAGCCCTAATCCAGCTGCTTTATGATAAACCAATAGTGGCCACCTCTGCATAAATTACATTGTCTTACATTACTCCCATTATTTAAGATGGAGGGGCATGATGATTAATATTTAAGACTGAATTTAATCTTCATTCTACATCCAATTCAATTTCCCTTCAATATTTTTGTGGGTTACATTAGTTTCAACTTGTAACTTCTCATGGTTTTTCATCCAAACAGAAAAACATCACTAGTATGTCATACATTTTATAGTTGAATGCCCTTCATGTTGCTAACTACTATGACATGGATTGAGTGCCTTTTACTGTGGTACCAGCACAGAGTTTACAGCACCAATACTCGGGAATCCTTGATAGCCAAGCCAAGTCGATGCCCTTAGATGCATTCACTGTCACAGGTCTTCAAAATATGAATTTAGGTGTAGATTTTTATCAAGGGGTAAAATTTTTTAAATGAAACGGAGGAAAAGAGGAATTTTACAGAAAATAGACCAGAAAAATGTAGCGGCATCTATTTAAATCAGTGGTCCCAAATTGTTTAGACCAAGCCCCAGGAATGTAAAAGAAATAATGAAATAGCTGTGCTGTGCATTTATTGACCCAAAGGGATCAATATTGACTACTTTGGAGACCCTTGGTTTTGAAAAACCAATATCCTATGAACATGTGCAAATTTAAGATATTCTCAATATCATTTGCAGGATTTCAAGATCAGCTTTTCTTCCAATATATAAAATAGGTGAGTATTCACTTTTCAGGTGAAACAGCTTCACTAATTACTTCCATATTTGTGATGCATAAGTTGAGCTCAGACATAAGATGGTCTTCGTTTAATATTTTTAATTAAAAATAAGTGTCTTCATTTAGCATCCGTTTTCCATGCTGGAATGGGTTGGACGTTTTCGACTGGGGCTGGCGGGTTCGTTGGCTGCACCAAGAAGCCCCAGTTTGGTCTGGCTTGGTTTCTATGACTGGATGCTTTTCATAATGCCAAGCACTCCAAGATTGAAGGTGTTTTTTTTACGTGCCACCTACGTGTGCCAGTTCCATGCCAGAGTTTTGATGGTTTTGTGTGCCATCAATGCGAGTGTCACTTGCGTGACATAGGACTAGAGGTAAAATGGCGAGATCTGTTTCAATTTTCATGTTCACTATTTGTAAACTATGATAAACTACTGAAAGAGAATTACAAAATTCAAATTTTTGTACTCAAATATTGAGTACAAGATTCTTTTTAACGTTCTTTTACTTGTACGATTTTTTTCATTCCCAGTCATCTTTGTTCATTGTTTACAAATGTTTTCTCTCATTAATTTCCAAAATAAATTTTTATTTCTTTTGTTCACACCAGTATTTGCAGTAAGTCACACACGCACGTGTTTTGTATATACGTTTGGATACATATAGGTAAAGGGGTGTGCTGTCATGCATATACATGCATAAATACATATGCATACATCTGTTTTTTGTGTTGGTGTAAAAGATGTCTAAGTGGCACTCTCACGTATACATACAAGAAAAATGTATGCATTTATCTATGTGCATATACATGACACCTCTTCACTTGTTATACTGTGTACATGCTTGTATGCAGTGTTCAATCACCAGAAAAAGGAATTTTCTTTCTTGGCAGCACATTTGTAACATTGCTTTCATTCCTGCAGTTGTCATTGTCTGGCTTGGTTGTCACCAAGGATGAACAATTTGCTTTACTTTTTAATTGCCACTAAACCTGATCACAAATGACAGTCCAATTTGTAAGATAAGCAAGCATTCGGGTTCACCAGAAGTGTTGTGCCAATGCCACCTTATTTGGGATGAATGCACCATGTCACATTGGGTGTAACGGAAGCACTCGTTAAAACTCGACAGAACATCAGAAGCAACAATGAATCTATGGGAGGTGTTACCATATATACTCATGTAAAAGCCGACCTAACTTTTTAACCGAAAAATCCATGGATTTTACATGTACCTCGTGTAATGGTCAACCTCAGTTTTTCAGGATATCGCTGATGAAAAAATCTGGATGTCTACTAATCAAGAGGAAGAAAATCGGAAATCGAGACAATTATCGCCCATAAATGTTGTGAGGCTGTACTTATTCTAGGGAAATCCCATTTAGCGATCCAGTGCTGAAAATCTTCCACTCAAAAATGAAAGCCTGAAGGTTAATTAGGTATATTTCCAACCCTTTGGTTAAGAAATATTTATAGCTGAAAGTATGCCTCGTGTAAAAGTCACCCCCACACACCAAAATAGATTACTTTATCATGTACTAAGTCTTCACACCTATGGAATAAAGTACACAGGGACCATTGTGCAAAGCAATTTTCAACCTGGCTCCTCTAATTAGGAAATGGGGAAAACACCATTTGATGGAAATGGTGATATCAGTTTGGAACAGGGTATTTCCACATTTAAGTAATAATTGCAATTCATACAAATAGTTGTGTGAAAGGGCAATTCTTGCTCCAATAAATGAGACAGTAGCAAGGATTAACCATAAATTAATGAATAAGATTTCATCAGTCATTAAGTACAAACTCGTTGATTCAGTCTTGAAAAATCAAGTTACCTATAATCCATAATTCTTTTGATCCAAATAGAACCCCACAAACTTTTTCTGATGGTATGCATGCCAATAATGCTTCTAAGAAATTTAGATCTTAAGTTATGAAATGAGACAAGGTTGATTGTGAAGATATTACCACCTCATGTGACAAGTTACCATCATCAATGGATGTACCTCTAGGGAAGAGGCAATCATTCCAAGAAATCTAATCAAGCCAACAGACATGTCATGAGTTCAAATGAACAGAATTCCCAGTGTGACTGTTTTGCAATGTCTATTAATAAAGGTAAGTCATTGAAATCTACTGGCATGCTTTTTGCATGATCAACTTTATGTTAGTTGCTCCAGGGTTGCAAGACTTATTTGTCTATGCTCAAAACCAGAAAGCAATGAATCTGGTTTAGCCAGAAGCTCTTACGCTATTTCCTTCAGTATATTAAGGTAGCATTTCTCTTTCATAAAAGTGGTCACTTTTATATTTTCATTCACTGTTATTTTGTATCCAGAGTTGATTTCTTTTTTATAATTAAAGAATCAATTGTACCCCAAATGAATTGAGTTTATAATAAATTTCTATACATTTTAATTTTTTCCTCCAATATAAAGAAAAATTTCATTCCCAGGTAATGCCAGGTGGCTCTAAGTTATTTATACGAAGAAAAAAAAGAACTTTAGACTTACATTTTTCTTTATATATACTCGTATTTCTTCATTAAACTGGAGCCATCTTTGTTGGTAAGTGGTTTTAACTGTTGGATCCTTGGAATAAACAGCATTTTTAAGCTGTAGACCAGCTTGCATACGGGCCACTGGACTGTTCCCTCCATGTTTTAAGATGTCAGATAATTTCTTAAGTAGCTCAGGCTGAAAAAGAAAATTTTTAAGATATAGTAAATAGTAAAATGTAGCGATTCCTCACAGATTTCTCCCAGCTATATACAAGAACATTACTAGGAAGACTAAATCAATTCTTCATGACCAACCTGCCTGAAATCGCCTCTGGTTTGATAGTACAAATGTCTTGATTTCATTAGTTTTTAATTAAAAATCATCCACCAAACCTTTATCACGATTTGTGTTCCTGACACTAGCTTAAGTTATTTTACTAAATTCTTTGTTATATTTATAATTGTAAAACACAGACCATCTAAAAATGTGGTAACAAAAGGGTTAAACCAGCCATATCTGGCCCAAAATATTGATGTACAAACCAGCCAAATCTTGTCTATCACACATTATGTCATACTAAAAATAAACAAGCACATCTTGAAAAGCTACAGGCTAATACAGAGTAAAATGAATGCTAAGGGGGTAAACGAAACAGGTCTGAAAAGAAAAATGGCTAAATTTCAGTCTTTTACTAAATTCTATTTTGTTAAAACAAACCACAAAAGCTGCTTGACAACAGAAGAAATTAACACTTTTCTCCATATCAACTGAAGTAAAAAAGAAAAGGAAAGAAAAAACTACCAGCTGAATGATTTGGGTCATCAGTTTATCTGAAGTAGTTGTTTTTGGATGAAGACTAGTTAATCTATAAAACCATTCTTGAAAAAGTGAAATTATTAAAAACAATTTGTGTACCAAGCCCACAGGTATTAACAATTATGGATCTCTTTGCAAATGTCAAGAGATTTATGACTTTTCTCAGGAAACAAGTGTTTCCCCATCGATTTCTGCTGATTTACTTGTTTACTGACCCCTTGAGGTACAGGGCCTACTTAACTGCTAGGCTAAAGAACCAATTCACATAAGGAAAATTCACCCTTTTGTTAGACAAACCTTGTACAAAACACTTAGAGGCTGCTCTGCTCTGTCATAGATATGGGACTATCTTACAATCTGACCCCATAACTAAAGCTCTTGGAAACTAATACCAAAACAGGTTGGAGTAAACCTTAGCATTGATGCCTAAATGACATAAGAAAGCGGACAATGGACCGATTCCATCTATTTAAGGGAAAATACAGCTCTGAACTTACTACAAAATAAAATCATCTTAAGAAAAGAAAAATCTATTGGGCCATGAAGATAGATATGAACAAATGGATTAGTAGTTGGCCATAGTTTATTACCATGGAAACAGCTTATGGAAGCTTGGGAAATCTAGATTAAACTTCCTAAAGAAGCACTGTTCTTGAGCAGCTTTAAGTATTAAGTCTTTGGTAGCTCTTAATGGCATGGTACATATTACAACAAAACCTGAATTCAACACACCAAATTACTTAGTAAGTTAGTTCGGACTAGATATGGTTCAATCCAACAGAATAATCCTATTCAGTTTGCACTGGTGCTGCAAAACAATTTGGAAAATATCTACAAAAGGCAGAGGCAGGTTTGGTTTAAAATTCACTTGGTAGACACAGAGTATGGGTGTTCAACTGACCAGTGTATTCTTGTATAGCTCTAGGCCAGGGATGGGTAAACTTTTTCGCTCAAGGGCCACATTTGAGAATTTTTTATGAGATCTACATTAAAAAATAAGCCAAAGTTATAACCCTATGATATTTTCCTAAAATAATTCTAAAAAACCTAAAATATTGTTTTTTTTTTCATATAATAGTTTGACTAGTTTTGCACTAGAGTGATATTTAATTATTCAGATTTCGTTTGAGACACTGGCAAGCCCCACAAGTGTTTGCAGGCCGAAGTTTTCCCACCTCTGCTCTAAGCTGACCAACACCCTCAATTGGTTCTTGTAAGCATAAACTGGGTGGAAATGCATGGGTCTGCTTCACAACTGGTGTTTGTTTATATCCCTAACACTTAAAATAAGGACCAAGGTTGATTTGTTAAACTAAACTCCTCAAGGCAGTAATGCCATAAGCTTAGATGCAGTCCATTAAACAAAATGGAGAAAGGAACAGAAAACCTCACCAAATGTAAGAACCAAACGGGTGAAATAGTGAGGAATGTTAATAGATACATTAAAAATAGTCCTAAACTTCTATCTTACAACCCTTTCGTGACCAACCCACATGAAACTGCCACTGGCTCTATAGTACAAATGTCTGATTTCATAAATTTTGAATTAAAATCTTCCACCAAACTTTAATTGCAATTTTTGTGTTCCTGACACTAGCTTAATGATAACTAATTTATTTTACTAAGTTCTTTGTTATATTTATAATTAATTGAAAGAAACAGCCCATCTCCAAATAAATACTGTAACGAAAGGGTTAAAAAGCACCCAGTCCACACTGTAAAGTGGTTGGTGTTCAGAAGAGGACCCAGCTGTAAAAGCTTTGCTAAAACTGGCCTTGCCCCTTCTCATGCCAGATAAAAAAACCAAGAAGTCCACCCTGCTGAGTGGTTGGTGTTAGGAAGGGCATCCAGGTGTAAAAATCCAGCCAAAACAGTCACAGAAGTCTGGTGAAGGCTTCAGCCTGGCCGGCTTGTGACGCTTGAAGTTGAATAACTTACAGTGAACAAAGAAGGAACACGCTTGACATTTCCATCTTGGACAAGTTTTTCAAGTGCCACTTTGATAGTGTTAAACTTACTGCCTTAGACTTACAACTTCCATAAACAAATTGATAAAGATTTACAAATATCCATTCCCCATCACACACGTGGAGGCACTATGGCCCAGTGGTTGTTAGATTGTGGTTTTGATTCCCAGACCAGGTATTGTGTGCATGTATATTGAGCGAAAAACACCTTAACTCCATGTGGCTCTAACAGGAGGTGGTGACGAACCCTGCAGTACTCTTCTGCCACAACTTTCTCTCGCTCCTCTTTCCCATTTCTTTTAGCAGCCCACCTGCAAAGGAGTTGCATCCCATCAAGGTGGGAAAACTATACGCCATGAAACCAGGCAACTGGCCCTGTAAGCCAGACTGTGGCAAAACTGGAACAACAACAAACCACCACACACACACATTGAGTTCTGAAGGGACAGTCACTGAAAACCCTCTAAAATTGGCGCAATTAATGCTATTAACATTCCCAGCTAACACTTGCAAAAAAAGAGTGGAATAAAATGTTGCAGAGGACAGACATTAGCAAGGGGGAGGTGGGAAAGGACTACAGGTGATATTAACGAGGGCATCAAAGGAAGCACAAGAGTGATGACAGTTGGTTAGGAATGCCTAAGAGGATGTGATGACAACCACCCATACCCGAAGAACGGAGACCATTGATTCACTTTCCAATCAGAACTGGTCTCCAAGCAAATTGACATTAGTATCACTATGGCCAGACAGGAGTTTCACAGAAAATTCTAAGAACAGTTGGATGTTGGTGATGCCTATTTACAACCACCATGTAATCTCAAAGGTAAACCCACAACCGGCTTCTTTCACTTCCTGCCCCAAATCCTCTCAAGGCCCAAGGATTTTGTAAAAGATTTGTTCAATATGCCACACACCTAGATTGAATGAGACCAAATTTGTTAGGAAGCAAGCATCTTAAGAACACAGTCACAGCTGCTGTTTCTATAATGGTAGTAAAAGAAAAAGGAGACATGGGATACAGCACGCTAACAGTTTGACCCTTTTGTTACCAAAGCTGCCCGAAAATGTTCTGGTTCATAGACCAAGGGGCCCAAAACTGCACATTCGCATCTAAACGAGAACGTCAGAGTAAATCTTGTTAGTACATTCATGAAAACAGCCTATTCCACTGCATAAACAATTGAGCAGCAGTTTTAGGCATCGATCGACAGGTTTTTAATTTTGAATTTTGGGAAGATTTCTTTCCAAATGTTTTCCTGTCCAGATCTTTTGAAAGTTTGTAATATAACTCCTTAACATTCAGATTATTTTGTCAAACGTATTGCTTGTTTATTTACATTGTTTTGAATTTATGTCACATTATCTTGCAACTTATCAAAGACAGGATTTAAAAATATTACAAGTGTGAGGCCAGATCCAGCCAATTTGAACATAAAACGAGTAGAATAATTTGGCCAGACATAGCCAGTTTAAACACTAAAGGGTTAGTAATGAATGCTTCATTTTCCAAAAATGAATGCCATCATTCCAAGAACAACTGCAGTGATAAAGAAAATGAATTGGCACCCAAATGGAGTAAAAAATTAACTGTTTTTGTTTAGAAACTGGAACAAGTCAGTTTTCTCAAAAAAAAAAAAAAA
>JACXVO010017673.1:187903-199494 GCA_015501135.1 Hapalochlaena maculosa
ACATACGCGCGCGCGCACACATACGCGCGCGCGCACACATACGCGCGCGCACATACGCGCGCACGCGCACATACGCGCGCGCGCACACATACGCGCGCGCGCACACATATATATATACGCGCGCGCGCGCACATATATATATATATGCGCGCGCGCGCACACACATATATATATATGCGCGCGCGCGCACACACATATATATATATGCGCGCGCGCGCACACACATATATATACGCGCGCGCGCGCAAACATATATATGCGCGCGCGCGCAAACATATATATGCGCGCGCGCGCACACACACATATATATATGCGCGCGCACATATATATACGCGCGCGCACACATACACGCGCGCGCACATTTATATATATACATGCAATTGGAGGCGCAATGGCCCAGTGGTTTCGATTCCCAGACCGGGCATTGTGTGTTATATATACACACGCACACACCTGTATACACACGCACACACACACACATATATTATATATAATGATTAGCTTCTTCCCGTTTCCGTCTACAAAATCCACTTATGGCTTTCTTTGGCCGGAGGCTATAGAAGACACTTGCCCAACCTGCCCTGCAGGGGGTGTGATCTCAGAACCATGTGTTTAAAAAGCAAGCTACTTACTACAGCCTCTTCTACACATATGCTAATTTATTTCAACCACTATATTTCCATTGTCTTCAACTAATTAGAATAACCTACATCTTACTTTAAAATATTTTTCTTTTCTTTCAGGCTGGCTTCTCTGATAGTTTTCTCGCACAAATGTGAATAGGGCAACCATGATCAAAGGACTTTATTACAAACAGAAATTCCACACTGCTGACGCTGCACTCTGATAGAAAAAAATGAGTATAAATGCTTTAACTGTCTCCTGTAGGCCTATCTTTTCTTTTCTATATTTAACCTTGTCTTTTATCTGACCCCATCGACTTCAGGTTGGAGCGTTTGTCCATTTAATATATACCTCACGTTGTGCTTAAACATTTAATCACATCGCCAATAAATGCATGTTATTCTACATAATGTAATCCTTACACTTAGGTCGTTGTTTAACTGTATAGACTGAGGTATGATGCGCTCATTTGATCGGTGGCCAAACGCTTAAATACTTCAAGGCAGTCTCTTTGAATAAAATGTTGGCGCATGTGAATTCGAAAGTGATAAAACGTAAGCTACACAGCTGAACTACAGTGTTGTACAGATGCCAGCTCTGCACTGAACTTCTGGTTCCCAAGCTGACTCCACTACTGACATTGCAATGTTTTATTCTGAATGAAATAGACAACTTCTAGAACTAAGGTTCTAGAAGTTATTTCGCTACTCGACACCACTGCATTCTCATATCTATTTGAGCAGTTCTCAATCGCCATGTCTGCAGTTGGAAGACATACCCGATCATTCTGCTTTTGAAATTAAATGTTAGTCCTTACTTCGACCAGTCTGAAGGCGGTAAGCTGGCAGAATTGTTAGTGCGGGGCGAAATAGCGATATTTCGCCTGCCGTTACGTTGAGTCCAAATTCCGCCGAGGTCAACTTTGCCTTTCATCCTGTCGGTCGACTAAATGAGTACTAGTAACACACTGGAGTCAATCTAATCGACTTAATCTGTTTGTCTTTGTCTCCTCTGTTTAACCCCATGTGGGTAATAACGAAATACTTTGACCAGTCTAATATTTCATACATGTGAAAAAGTAAAGACGGAGGCACTTTGATCAAACCTATAATATTGGAAAACAATTTTACTCTTGACCATTTAATAATCTTGAAGTTCGATCAACAAAGTGAGACAGGGTGCACTGATGACACTTGAAAATCGTATTGTCTAGGTTTTAAATCCAATTTTGGCAACTTCTCCCCGCGAAGCTCAGGTGACACTTTCTAATCCAGGGATTAAAACCTTAATCTCTTCAACATTAATAATACAACCAGGTTGTCTTGCAATTTTTTTTTCATCTGCTTTTGGGCAGATCGATTTCTTTACAATAAAATTTATTAAAGCTAGAAGGGTAGGTAAGAGTTTCACCTACAACAGACTAGCTTCATATCTAAGGTAAAATTGTAGGTCATCTCCATAAATCTAAAGTTAAAAACACTAGAAATTTTTTCATTGAGGTTCTCTATAGTTAAATGAATGGTTAATTTAACTTTACCAATATTTCTACTAATCTTGGCATTATTTAATCTCTAGTTCTAAATTCAAATTCTAGTTGGGTTGACTTATTCGCATTCAGTACAATATGTACCTTCATTTTAGTATGAACTATCTTTTTACTGCCTTAAATTCGGAACTTCCATACCATTGTATAAAATTCTAACAAGATTGTTGGAGAATGTTACGTCATATTTAAGCGAAATTCCTCATCGTCCTAACATTCTTTAAATCTCGTTTCCAATTAATTTTGTTTTTGACTATTTTGACCATATCATTTTGTCATTTACCCTCCACAGGGTCAGAATAGCGTCGTACTGTTGATCGGACACATACACTGGCACGAACGCGTACACTAATAGGTCACATTGATACTTAGTACTAGGTCTATACAACTATTGGTTTCATTAGTTTGGTGTACAGAAGATTCAATTCGTCTTTATTTTCATTCTTCAACAGAATATAATTCACTTGCTTACATAATGCATTCATCAAAGCATAATTAGTAAAATAGTAAATTCAAAATATAAATGAATATAAATGCATAAATTTGTATAAGGTATGCGAGTTGGCGACATAAGAATATAATGCAGACACGTAGAAAAGAATCCTCCATAACCTTTCTAATATAAATAATAGTCTGAAGAATGGAGAAATTCACAAAAATCAAGGCTTGGAGTATGAATCTCTCAACAGTATATTGTAAAATAGTAAGGCGGCGAGCTGGCAGTCGTTAGCACGTCGGTAGATATGCCAAGCGGTATTTCGTCTGCTGCTACCTTCTGAGTTCAAATTCCGCTGGAGTCGACTCATCCTTTCGGGGTCGATAAATTAAGTACCAGTCATACAGTGGGTCGATCTAATCGACTAGTCCGGCCAAACCGTCTGTCCTTCATTGTCCTATCTATGCATTACCCTTTGTGGATAATTAAGGAATAAGAATCGTTAGTGCGTCGGGCGAAATGCCAAGCGGTTTTTCGTCTGCTGCTACGTTCTGAGTTCAAATTCCGCCGAAGTCGACTCAGACTTTCATCCTTTCGGGGTCGATAAAGTACCAGTAGTATAGTGGAGTCGACTTGTCCTGCCAAACCGTCTTTGTTTGTCTCCTCTATGTATAGCCCCTTGTGGGCAATAATGAAATAGTATATTGTAAAATAGGAGCGAAGAGGAAAAGAAGGGAAACCTGAAACCCGACAAGACAGACATTACATGATTTCGACAGGTGTGCAACACATTTATTCAACATTGACATACAAGACAAAAACAGAATCAATGCCTACCAACTAATGACGGATTAGTAAAAGTAGAATTTGAATAGTAAACAGTTAACCACGTGCTTCTCTAAGAGCTGAGGATTTTCTTACTTGTTTCTAAATGAATCAGCACCCCTCCCGTGCAAGGATTATTAACCAACCCTGTAGTGCATGAGGTGGAAATTGTCATGGCTTATTCTGTTTGGTATAGCAAGGTTTGCGCTTCTCCAATCAACTTATAGACAAGCCTCAACCTTTAGGCTAGCACCTTGGCCAAAATCTTCAGCTCTACATTGAGCTGAGTGATGAAACTAAAGTTATAAATTACGTCCTCCCACCTGTTTGGATCTTCCTTAGCAGCAGCATGCCCCCCACCAACCCAGATTACAAAATTAGGAATAATTCAGTTTTACTACCAGTTGGCGTTTGTTTGCCACTAGGTTCCCAAACAAATCTGGCATACTGTAAAAGAATTCACAGGGCAGACCATTCATTGAGAGTCGCGAAAACCCGACTAGGAAGTCCGAAAAGTCGATCACGCGTTCTGGGCCTCGCATATTTTGTTGGGTTCGTTTACTTTCCCCCATTTAGGTCGACCAGTGACCGTAGGGTGGCCTTGATTCCATGCTGGGTGCCTACTACATGGGTCCCATCGAACGGAGTTGGTTAAATTCTGTGTTAAACCCCCGTTCTTTGCCCTGACAATGTATCCTTCGTGCTTGGCGTTGCGATGTTGGTCAAGAGCCAATCTTGTTGCCAGCATTTTAGATGCACTGCCTTATCTCATTGCCTCTTCTAATAAGTTGAGATACTTTCTATTGTATTTTCTAGACCTAAAGCCAAGCCGAATCTAATGGGCTCAAATTTAATGGCTTTTAAGGCGTACCAGTAGTCGTTGATGATAGATCCTGTCAATGCCTTCTGCATTATATTTCTGATCCGGTCTCTCTAGGCTTTGTACGCCAGAAATGATGTGCTTAGCTTCTGGAAACTGGGGACCTGACTACAGAATTTAAGTCATTAACAGATCACAAATTTGTGATCCGTGTAGCTGACGATGTGAAATAGTGAACAACGAATATTAATTCTCTTTAGTAACCAAATAAAAACTCGAAGACCTGGAAGATCCGACTCTGTTGGTCCTTGTCCATATCAAAGTATTTCAGGCAATCCAATTTAAAGCCGTTAACCAACTGGAAGCGACTGAGCGAGGTATGGTTCTATCCGAGTCAACACCACCGACATGTGCATCTAAGATTGTGTTAGTCCCCTGCTAATAGTGTGACCTACCAAGGAAAGTCTCGACACACCTAAAGTATTTTCTGTCCAATGTCATTTGGTGCATGGACAGTGACCAGTGTGAAGGTACCACCGCTGTTAGTCATGTCAAGGACGACCAGCTTGCCCTTTGGGCCCACAGATTGTTCTGATCACTAAATCTGTTTTCTGAATAGAATTACAGTTCCCACCCCGCCACATTTGGGCTGGCATGGAGGTGCATAGATCTCTTAGCGATCGAAGAGAGGCACGATGGCCTGCGTCTCTGTCGGCCTGTTTTCACTGGTGACTATCACATCTAATTTTCATGACCTGTGATCGTTTGGCAAGCTTGCTTGCTTCCAATACGATCCCAGGTCACGCACATTCACGCTGCAAAGCTTGAACGAGACCATGAGAGGAGAAAGAAACATTTACATTAATTTTCAGACGAAGGGGTTGAACATCGCCAAGGAAGTTATTCATTCAATGTATGAATGATTGTCTGAACTTTCGCACGGGGTGATGAGGATTTTTGCGCGTGCTTAAATAGTGATGTGTTGCTGGTATTGAAGACAATGAGATTGATATTATCTGAGGTTAGTGGTGCTGATTGTGATTCTCTTGTGGAGCGCTGCGCGTAGATGTCGGTTCTGTGGAGGTGTGTAGGAAGTATTTTCGTTTCTGTTTTGTTTTGGTGGCTTCCTTTCATTCCATATTATTTGTGTCTCTGGTGTGGTTTTCTGAGGTGGATTGTGTGTTCTCCGATACCACTGATGGTAGGGTCGTTGGTAGTTTTTTCCTGCTGGGACTGAGCCTGTTGTGCTCCAATTTGTGAGGTATGGTCTTTGACAGGTCATGGTCAACACTTCAGTCTGTCTATGATAGTTAAGGGGAGGAGGGGCGATTGCTGATGGTTCCTGTGAGCATGTGACCCATCTGGGTTTAAGTCTCATCTTGATACGTAGTGATGTTTCATCAGGTAATTTAATTGGGTATGGTGTGTATTCCAGATCCTTCTCGATTGCCCTGATTAGGATTTCGAGGATTTGCCCCCCCCCTCACCTGTTGGTGTAGTTTGGTGTGCAGAATATTCTTTTAGGTCCATGAAGGCAGCCGCTACTCAGGACGCTTCAATACCTGGTGGGATTTCCTCTATTTTTTGTTCTCTTGCTCAAGTGGGTAATGATACCAGCTCTGATTTTAAAGGCATTGTGGAGTTTTAGTTTGCTTCTTCGTATGTGAACCTAACCACTACAGTGACGGTTTTGACTGTCACCACAAGTACTGTTGCTCTATTAAAGTTGTAAGCATTTTCCACTCTTTCTTTGCATACGCGTTCAATTTTTTTCAAAAAACGCTACTTGTACATGTATTTGTCATTTCGCCGGGTGTGGGTAGAGCCACGTTGATGCCTGAACATTTCCTTATACTCAAAGCCATTAAAAACGCAACTTCAAATGCAAAGCTTCTTTACAATAATAATTAACAAATACACATTTGACAAAATCAATTCAAAAAGCATTTATGGATAATTTCATGTAAGAATTCATTACAAATTCGCGAAACCTGAATGTCGGTGTTGAAACCAATCAATCTGGCGTCAGCTGAATTCGGTATCGGGTATGCCCAATGTCAGCTCTGACATATTCCTGAAGTCGCCTTGGCATGGACTGGCACAGATGTCGCACTGCACGCTCTGGGATTGCTTTCCAATGATTGTGGGGTATCTGTAAACTCTGCAAAAGTTCGTGGTGGCACAGCTCTAGTTCGAACCCGAAGTAAGATTAATTCCAGAAGTCCTCGAGCAAAGCAAACCCCCAAGCTACCCAATCGAAGCATCAGGTCAGACCCCAACCGGACAGACATTCAATTTACCCCTCAAGACCACTAAGATGAAAGAGGGAAGGAATATCTGAAAAGCTGTTGGACCTGCCTGTCAAGATTGAATCCCAAGGACCCAACATGACAAAGCAAGAGTTCTATCGCAAGAAACCAAGGACCCTCCAAACGAGGTTCTTCAAAAATACAGCGTTCCCCGGGAAACCAATCCACTTCCAGCCCAGAGGAACCAACCTAGTACAACCAAGTAGAATAACAACGGATCCACCCCGCTAAAAGGTGAATGCTAAAAGCTGAAGGGGATGGTTGAAGGAACCGACACACTAACTGGAAAATCTCGCTTCCTGATCGAATCACCCGAGCTCTACATAGCGACTACCAATCTTTCCTGGCACTAAATAAGTCACTAATTTTCTACGTTCATATAATTCTATGAAACTTTCCTTTTTAACGTGGGCGGTCCCACGATGAGCACCGTCATTGAAAAAACGCTCAAACGGGTCCCACCTATCTTGTCAGGGCCGACTTCCCACTGTCCCTTTACAGACAATCGTCAATCGGTATTTGTCAAATCCTTACTCCATTTATGCTCACAGATTATCCTTTTATTAGCTTTTCTAGTGAAAGGTCTTCTTGGTGAGGTGGTGATTTTATTTATTTGAAATTGATTATTTTCTTTATTGTATTTAAAATAATAAAAACAAAAGAAAAAGAATCCTAGCCTAACTATATATAATCTCTGAGAATATTCAGTTAGTAGCGTTGTCATCCTGCTAAGTAGTCGCTGAAATAACTTAAGATTAATACCCAAAACGTCCAATGTCGCACTTAGGTGCGGACAACACGAGCACCGATCGGAAGTCTGTGAATCTCCACCGGTCGGTCAAACTCCTATCCCAGCAGTCGCTTGAGCGGCCGATATTTACTCACTTTGTCACGGGAGTCCTCTTTGACGCATCCCTTTTCGTAATGGATACCTTCTCAGTACGACTAAATACCAAATCATGGATCAGCCGAGAGCCATTTAAAATGTATGAGGACTCTATGCTGATCTCCCAATTGTATCTAGCAACTTATCTTTTATTGTGTGGCCAGTCTAGGCGCCTTAAGGGCTCTACAGACTCCGCTGACATGTGGTATAGTCTCGAAACCTACTCTACACCTTAGACACGTTAAATCAACACGCCAAGGTTTCGCGAGTGGGATATACATTGGCACGGATCTTCAGTATCCTTATGAAGCATGGTTCTGTAATCCCATCCGATCTATCTATCCAACTATTTCCAATAGCATCGCCACAGAATGCTGCCGCGCATGCACCATGCACCGGCTGTGCTGCCCATTTGTGGAAGTGCACCAGCCGGATGTCAGGATTATACTCGACAGCATCCGTAAGTAGCGAAGCAAATCGAAGGTATTTCCAAATTGCTGATTTTGATCGGCTAATCCGACCAAGTCAGCAATTTGTTTGACCGATATATATTCAGACGTCAGCAAGGGAAGATTACGACGGGGGATCATCTTCGGGAAGAGTCCCAACCAGCCACCACGTTGGCTGCTGTAAATGAAGTTGTTTCAGGGAGGTGTAGTATC
Organism: Hapalochlaena maculosa; assembly: GCA_015501135.1. Lineage (NCBI taxonomy): Eukaryota > Metazoa > Mollusca > Cephalopoda > Octopoda > Octopodidae > Hapalochlaena > Hapalochlaena maculosa. The sequence continues at coordinate 196,009 of JACXVO010017673.1, forward strand.
CTTCTCACGCCTACGCAGATGACTGTATCCAGCCTTTCGAGATCTCCTAGATGGATTCTCCTGCACTAGACCATAAGATAGTTTAGGAAGGTAGTAATGCTGAATCAAGAGGAGCTTCTGCCAGGGTTTCAGCGGAGCCTTAAAGATTTTTACCAATAGCCATGAATACTCGCTCCACTGAATTTATATCTTTCCGGATCGAGCTCGTACTCAAGGGGATAACAGCGAGGCCTAAATAAGACACTTATACTCTGGAGAAACTATCTTCATAGCGATTCCAGCCAGTGTAGGCGGTATGTCGTCATTGACTAGGAACGATTTACCCCATCCACGAATAGAGAACCAGGCACACTTACCGATACTGACCACAAAACCGACCGCGCGATAGAACTCCAGAAATCTATTAGATTCTGGACACTTACACGAACCAGCCCCCCAGAGCCAAACCGTCCGCGTATGCTTGTCTTGCTACTCTCCTCCCTTCCAGCCTTGAGACCAAACCCTCCATTAGACAAAATGTCATAGTGAATCAGTTGCAATATTGAAGCGGATTGGTGAGAGCGCATTCTCCTGTCTAACACAACGCCTAATCTCGATGTGATCATTTTCACGACCATCGATTAAGGATCTGGTAATGCTGCCTTCATAGATCCTCTCGACGAGTGACACAACTTGCTCGTGGAACCCAAGCCTGCGCAGTCCCGTGTACACTAAAGAATGCGAGACTGTCAAAAGCCTTGGCGAGATCTATGAACACAACATCCATCCGCGGAATTATTAGCCGAGCTGGCCTCCCCATTGTACGAGAGACGAACTGGCGCAGCAATAAACAATTCTCACTGCACCCGTCAGCCTTAATAAAGCCTTGTTGCAATTGATTTAGGGGACTTACCTGAAGCACTCTCCTGGCCACCATTTTAGAAACGAACGACCTGCAGCGGAGCATAACGTCAATGGCCGCCAGTTAGTGATCAAAGGTATTATCAATCTTTATCGGGATCAAGACTGATCTTTCCCTCTTCAGGATATCGGGCACCTTGCCCACCAGAAGCATACAGTACAGTTGCAGAGATGGGTGAATGTGCAGGGATCCATGGACTTTGTAAAGTAGAACGTCATCACATATGGCAAAACTATCGGATATTTGCTAGTCATTGTTATCGATCTTTAATTTTGTGGCATTGATGAATTCGTCTTTTACTACTTCGTATTTGGTTTCGTGTAGCGTAACGGGAGCTCTCTAATGGTGCAACACAATTTTCTTGATTTCATTATTCGTGCATAGAGAAACGATTACCGACTCTTCCAGAGGTTCGCTCTTTTGGGGGACCAACCTGGACAGTCCGCCAGCATTACCTTTCTGTTTTGAGGAGAGGTACTGTAATTTGAAGCTATAATTCAGTAAAATTGTCCCTCACCTCAGCAGTCTATTAGTTGTGTACACGGGTAATCTTTTGATCCGAAGATAGTCAACAGTGGTTTATGATCGGTCTGAAGTAGAAAATATCTACCCTGTAGGTACCGATGAAATTTAGTACCTGCAAATATAATAGCCAACGCTTCTTTCTCAATCTGTGAATAATGTTTCTCTGCTGGGAGTAGTCGTGATGCGTGTGCTATAGGCACTTTGTGTAGAATGCAAGCCCCAATACCATATGAGCTTGCATCGCTAGCAACAATTATGTCTAGCTTTGGATCATAGTGCATTAAAAACAAATTTGAAGTTAATGTTTGTTAGATTTTGTTGAATGCTGCCTGGCACTCCGATATCCAATTCCACGCGCAATCTTTTTTCAATAATTCATTTAACAGAGCTCTGAGGTTGTGCATGTTAGGAATAAAAGTTTGGTATTAGTTCGCCAACTCCAGGAAACTTTGTAATTCTGCGATGCTTGTGGGCGCCGGCATATTTTTATGGCTGTGGCCCTCTCATTGTCCGGTTGCCTACCGTTTTTGTCTATTATATGCCCCAGGTATTTAATTTCTTGCATGAAGAACTCGCATTTACCCTCCTTCACTTTGAAACCGAAATTTTGTATTTGAGAGAAAACTTTATGCACATGTTGGTGTTCCTCCCTGGTCTTACCACTTATAACGATGTCGTTCAGGTACACTACTGCAAAATCAGTCACGAAGCATCGTATCCATTACCTCTTGGAAGATAGCAGGCGCTAATCTTTCAAATTTAAACAAACCGTTATGAGCGTTGATGCATCACGTAAGTCAATTTTGGAGTACTTCCCTCCATTCAACTTGGTGAACACTTCTGGACTAGGCACTGGGTACTGATAATCTTCGCATATTGCATTTAGCACAGTAGAGAAAATCGGCACAAACGCGGATTTCCTTAGATTTCTTTACATAGACGGTCGAGTCTGCCCATCTGTTGAATTGCACTTTTGAGTTCAGCTACAACCGGAGACACCAACACACCACTGCATTTACCAGCGTGGCATCTAATAGAATGTAGATGCCCACTCTCCCTACCACATTAACTGCACCTAAACACCGGCTTAATGCCGTGTTTGTCTCTAACATGATTCCCCCACGCACTGGGGGAATCAAATCTGAAAGGACATAGCGGACAGGGTAGGGAACAAGAACTCGAGGGTATTTCGACAACAAACTTGTTAACTGCCGCGGATTCATTTACATTACCACTAACTACACTACTGCTGTTCACAATCCCTACTCTGTCTAAACTATTACCGCTGTTTCCAGGCATCTCCAAAGTACGGAGATGCCCTTCCCCGACAGTCTTCTGCTATTTCATACGGCAGTTGTCGCCTCCTCACGACCAGCTGATGGTTTTTATATACTAAATAGAACCGCCCATTTGTTTTTCTATTATAAAGTATGGTGGGGAATTCTAAATTCCCCACCCTAACTTCGTTGCCTGTTGGACCCTCTGCCTTACGCTGTGGGGAGCAGGGCCCTCTGGATCCCAAAGAAGGTTGCAATACGTCCGAAGACTGAACAAGGGGACCCCTTGTAAGACCCCTAGCCACCAGTTTAACGGCGCCTGGCTGCCGTATTATATTGTCATTATCATTATAGCATTCTTTTCGGCCATTTAATCCGGGAAGGCACGGCCGATAAACCAAAGTAAAACTTGAAAGAGCGGAGGTGAAACTCTAGAAGGACCAGAAAGACCAACCCACGCAGCAAGTCCCCCTATCACCGAGAAAAAACCACTCCACAGCCACGGTTTGACCGTACCGGGCACGATTGACATCCAACGGGTCCCTATCGAGGACCCACCCGTATCGCCCAAGATTCACCATATCACAAAGGTCAAGCCATGAGAACCCACCCATCAAACCAGGACCCCACCGATGCAACAGACTAATCCCCGGAGCTCAACCGCGAGGGCAGAACCCCCGATCCACGAACGAATAACACCGCCGATCCCAGTTACACCGACCGCGCCTAACCCAGTCTCCACTTAATGGCAACCGTATAGGAGAATTTATATGGTCACACATA
>JACXVO010017675.1:3871-18295 GCA_015501135.1 Hapalochlaena maculosa
CCCCACACTCTCAGAGTGATTGGTGTTAGGAAGGGCATCCAGCTGTAAAAGCCAAACCAAACAGACAGGTAGGTACTCATTGCGGCCAACCAGCCTGCCAGTCCCAATTGAAACCATCTAACTCATGCCTGCATGAGCAATGAACGCAAAATGATAAAGATGAAGAAGAATTCTCTCAATTTATTTTCCCTTATCCTTTCAAACATTAGATCATACTCAGTTATCACATTCTGGCCTATTTTCATTGGCATTTTTATTTCTAGGTGCCATGTCCAGAATTTAGGACATAGGTGATTATGTCCTGTCACAATTCTCTTCTTTATAACAATTCCACTTCCTGACGTTAAATGTCTTTTTCTTTCAACCAATTTGTCAAGCTGGACATCCATATAATCCTTCTTCTCTCTCCCTCTCTTTCTTTTCCCTTCAAACTTTCTGGTCATCACTAACTTCTCCAAGCTTTCTTTCCTTATCACATGACCAAGAAATATCAGTTACATGGCACTTACCACATAAAGCAGTTTCCTATTTACCACAACTCAAGTCCTGTTATTACTCAACAATCAAGCTCACACAATCAAATTCCATCCTTGATTTTATTCTCAAATTCATAATCAGTATTCTTAACCTGACAAATACTAGTCATCTTCATGCTAGACCAGGGTTTCCCAATCGGGGCAATATCATCCACTGGTGGGCGATGAAAGAAGTTTCAGGAAATGGTGGGCGATCTAAAGTTTTCATGAGCAATAAAAGATTTTCAGTAATTAAAATTTGGGTGGTTGATATAGGATTTTTGGTAATCAATTAGGCTTTCCCTAGTTTAAACTAAGGAATTAGTATCCAGCTGTATTATTGTAATTCCTCTGTCTTTATGGGTGAAATAAATAACCCTATCTACCTGCTTAATGAAGCAAACAATTTTATCTGCAACCTACCTCACCCCGGTGAGACAAATGATCCTTCAGTCACCAAAATAAAATGCCTACACAGAGGCTAAACATCAAATGATCATTTTGGCATAAATAGATTGGGTTCAAATAATTTCGCCAGTTGACCTTTAGCAGATCCAACTCGCATTTCATCATTTCTGCCTTTGCTGACACCACTTCTACAAATTCTTTTTTCAAATTTTAACTTTCCTGATGCCTCCACTAAAGAAAACTTGTCAACAGTACAGCATTATTTATCATATGAATTTATTGTTTCTCCTCAGAACTGTCAATTACCCATGTGACTTCTATGCCAGCAAATTTTGAGCAATGAACACTAGTGTAGCTAGAGAGTGTGCCACTGGAACGGCCCTTCTGTTGTTGCCACCCGGTACTCCCCAAAAGTACATTGCCTACAGCAGACCCAAGACTGCCATCCAGGGTGGACAGCACCTACCTCACTATGATAGTGGTAATGGAGCTATGAAATTTTCACACTTGAAATATCATTTTGATTCTAAGCATTCCAATAAAAAAGAAACTATTGTCATATTTTTTGAAACTTAAGACCTCTTTTGAAAAGCAGAAATCACTGAACAAGATGTTTATTGAAGCAACTGTTCAGGAAAATGATGGTATGATTGCATTGTACAATATTGCATTACTGGTCGCAAAGACCAGGGAGTCCTGCATTATAGGAGAAGCATTCCTCCGGCCTGTTATTGAACAAGTTCCGTTGACTGTAATGTACAAGAAATCCAACACAATTATCAAGAAAATTCCACTTAGTAACAATGCAATTCCTCTATGAATAGATGAAATAGCCACCAATGACAAACATCAACTTATTCAAATTCTCCAGTGTTCTAAATTTTTTATACAAGTGAAAGTCAAGTTATAGATAACCAAAGTTTGATGGTGGTTTATGTTCGATATTTTGATGGATAACTTCGACTTTGTCAGGAAACTTGCTGCTCGATTCGAAAGGTACATCTATTTTCAATATGCTTAAGCATTTCTTTTCTGAACATCATATCCCACAGACCAATATTATTGCCTGTGCATCTAATAGTTGGAAGGCATAGAGGATTTTCATCTCTCCTAAATCAGGAAATTTCTCAACAGATTTTAACAGTTCATTGTGTAATACACAAAACATTTAGTGGCAAAAAATATCAAAGGTCAGTTGAATGATGCACTGCAGTTGGTTATCAAAACTGAATAAATGGAAATCAAATTCCTTGTTACTATACCGAAATATGATAGAAAAATTTAAAGATATTATTACATTGAAGATCCCAAATTGGTATAGCAAGCCATTTGAAGTTCAAAGCGGTAGGAGCTAACTGAATTGCAAAATGATAATGAGGACACAATGTGATATCAGTTTCATGACAAAGAAGGCTTGTGATATCATCAAAGTACATTAAATTCTTACCCCAACCTATGGAAGCATTTGAGATTAATTTTGCTTGCCTCCCCAATGTCATGCTTGGTCAAATTTGGTTTCAGTCCCATTGGTACTTTACTTTCTAAAAGCAAAAAGTGGATTGGTTGTAGCCAAACAGGGAAACTTGCGATTAAAGTCGACAAATTTGTAACTAAAAGTGTTTGCATTAGTTGCACCTCATCAGCCACAAGAATCACACTGAAAGCTAAACATGGTGAGTTTGTTGAACATTTAATACATTTATGATTTTTCAATTTTATTTCATTGCAGAACATTTAACAATAAAAAACTTCATTCTTCTGAATAACGTTTCAACTCCAAATGCCAATTTTGCAATATTTCATCTCAATAAATATTTCATTTTTTAAGCAACTGCACTGAATATACTTCATTTTTGCATCCCAAAATTTACTACACAGTTGAGCTAATAGGAACTTTTTTGCATGGAAAAGTGGGCGATAACGACAAAAAGGTTAGGAATGCTTGTGCAAGACAGAACACTTAACAAATCTGAGTGTCTTCTTACTTTATTAGCTCTTTCTCCCCACTTTTAAGTTCTTGACATATCTCTCCAACTCGTCTCATCTAAATATTTGTCTTGACCAACCAGATTACAACACCTTCTGCATTCAACTGGATTAGTTTACAACTTAGTTATTCAAGTGAAGCTACTTGTGCAAATTTTCACAACAATGGACAAATCTGAATTTTGTGTGTTGATAAAGCATTGCTTCCTGATGGAGAAAAATACTGTTCAAGCAAAACAATGACTTGATAGTTGTTATTTGCACTCTGCTATACCGGAAACAATGATTAAGAGATGGTGTACCGACTTTAAAAGCAGTCGTACAGACACATATGATGCTGAGTGCTCAGCTCAACCAAATTTGGCAGTTGTCCCAGGGAACATCAAAAGACTCCACAAACTCAGGGCCTTGGTGTGGCCAACCACTCTGCCAGCTCCAGTTGAAAACGTCTAACCCATGCCTACATGGACAATGGACACTAAATGAAGATGATGAAACTCATTTTGACCAATCATAAATTGAAGTTGTGTGAGATAGCAGAGGAATTGAAGATATCAGAAGATATCATTTTGCATGAACATTTCTCAATGAGACAAATGTGTTCAAAGTGGGTGTCATGTGTGCTCACAGTCGATCAAAAGCAACATATTGACAATTCAGTGTCTTGTTTGTAACAGTTTCAATGCAACAAACCAGAGATTTTGCATCAATATGTGCCAATGAATGACATACGGATCCACCACTTCACTCTGGAGTCAAATCAGTAGTCAGTTGAATGAACTTACTGTACTGCTCTTACTGGTCCCATAAGTTGGCAGCAACTCGTCAGGCCACCAATGAAGTCTTGACTGCAATTCTGCTCCACTCCTCGGCCTCCCTCAGGTCTCTTACATCCATGCCTGTCCATTCTTTGAGGTTCTGGTCCCATCTCTTTCTCGTACCTCTGACTTTGCTCAGCAGGATTGTTTTTGCAAGTCCTGAAGATCGTGTTATATGCTCGTACCACTTAAGTTTGCGTTGTCTCACCAATGCAAGCAGTTGAACACACGGTCCAATTTCACTTCCAATTCATCTCTTTACTTCATTTGTGATGTGGTCTCTGTAGAAAATTCTGAGCAGTTTCCTAAGGCATCTCATCTCAACTGCCTTGATTCTTCTTTCTATGTCTGCAGTTAGAGTCCAGGATTCACATGCGTAAAGGAAGATTGAAATTACCAAAGAGCATAAAAGTCTGATCTTTCAGCAGGTGTTGATGTGTTTGTTGCTCCATACAAGTTTTAATTTGGTCATTGCAGCTGTAGTCTGAGCGATCCTAGAGAGGACTTTGGGCTTAGACCCTTCATCTGAGATTATAGATCCTAGGTATTTGAAATGATGGACTATTTCCAATTTCGTGTTGTTGACCTTCATTTCAGATGAAATGCTGCCTGAATTGTTTGTCATTGTTTTTGTTTTTTCCTGCGCTAATCTCCATGCCATAGTCTGAGGTGGTTTTGTCCAGATGGTTGATCAGGTTGGCAAGTTCTTTTTTCTCTCTGGCTAACCCATTGATGTCATCAGTAAAATGTAAATTGGTAATTGTTCTGCCTCCAGTGTTGACTGAACCCTCATGATCTTCTAGAGTGTCAATCATGATTCTTTCTAAGAAGATATTGAAGAGTGTTGGGGACAACAGACAACCTTGGCACACTCCAACGGTTGTTTAGAACCATTCTCCCATGTTATTGAGATACATGGCACTGATGGCTCTGCTATAGAGGTTCTCAGTCACTTGAATCAGGTTGGTGTTGATGTTATATAGCTTCATGATTGCTCATAGTACTTTGTGCTAGACACAGTCAAATGCCTTCTTGAAGTCAAATGAACACATGGTAAAGATCCTGTTGGTGCTGGTTGTATTTCTCACACAATATTCTGAGATTGAATATTTGTTCTGTTGTACTGTGGCCTGGTCTGAAACCTGCCTTTTCTTCTGCAATGATGTTTTCCGCTTGTAGTTTCAGCCTATTGAGTATTACCTTTAGCATGACTTTGCTCACATGGCTGATTAAGCTTATTGTGCAGTAATTCTGGCATTGTTATAGGTTGCCTTTCTTGGGAATGGTGATGATTAGGGATTGTGTCCATTGATTCGCCTCCACCTTTTATCATTTCTGTTGTGATGTTGTCCACTCCTGGTGATTTCTCTGAATGGACAACAGCAGGTGAAAGCTGTCCAAAATAACTAAAAACACAAACATCAGCAGGCAAGGTGTGGCCTCCATATTTTGGGATATACAAAGTTCTTTGTTCATCAATTACTTTGAGGAAGGAAGAATCATCAACAGCAAATATTATATAGCATTATCAGTGCATTTGAACCAAAAAATTGCCAAAAGATGGCAACAAATGAAGAAAAAAGCACTCTTTCACCAAAACAATGCACCGTGCCACAAGTCATTGCAACGATGGCAAAACCACATGAATTGCTTCCACACCCACTGTATTTTCCAGATCTGGCCTCCAGTGACTAATGGCTGTTTACAGACCTCAAAAGAATGCTCCAAGGAAAGAGCTTTAGTTCCAACGAAAATGTGATATCAGAAATTGAGGCACATTTTGAGGACAAAGACAAATCATTCTACAGAGGCATAAAATTGTTAGAGAAGTATTGAAATCTGTGTATCACCCTAGAAAGAGACTATGTTGATGAATAAAGTCAAATTTTGCCTAAAAGTTGTTTTATTAGTCAAGTCCAAGACTTATTGAATGATGTGTTATATTTTCCTCTTCTAGTTGGGCCATTAATCTTGCCACCTCCCTATTTCCTTGCAGCTATAGGCGTTCTTTTGGTGAAGGAATAAGATGCATAAAATAATTTTATGCTGCACACAATATGCACATAACTGCATCAAATATGAACCTATTCTAGAAACAGCTATAAAATACTATCTACAGACTTAATTTTCATCAACTGTAGGATTTTTACCTGTGACAGTATTGATGTTACTTACCTATCTAAGTCAAATCAAAACCAAGGACTTTTTATTCTTCCTCATCCAAGAATGCATTTTACACCAGAATGATTATGAACTCTCACCTTTCAGATCTTCGCTGGTTTCCTGCTATATTTTAATATATTAATATATCTCTCTTCAATATGTTATAAATTGATTTGATATTTTGAAACTTATCTGTTCATGTATCTACCCAATTACATACACACACACAAATTCATCTAGATGCAATAACTAAGGATTGTATATAATGAATAGAACAGGACAAGTATGCTAAGCAAGCATACGTTCCAAAATAATCAATCAAAACTTTCAAAACTTAATCAGAAACTTTAAGAGATTTGGGGTTGTCTAAAATTTGGTTCAACTGCTTCAATTGAATATGCTAAAGGAAGAACTAATTTATAAGCCAGTGGTATGTATCTTGGATCTATAGCAGTAAATGAAGCCCTTTTTTCTGAATTTCTTATTTCTTGCCAAATAAACAATACCAACAAATATCTGGTGTCCAGAAAATTCACTGTAAGAAATTTCGCTGTATTGGAAAATTTGCCATATGGGCATTGATAAAACATATTACATCAGAATTTTTTTAAATATTTTTTAAATGATTGAAGGTTTTATAAAAGCATTAAATAGGCAATTCTTTATTCAAAATCAAACATTAAAAAGAGATGTGATGAAATAGTTTAGAACGAGGTTTCTTACAGAGAATTTTCCTATAAACTCTTCAGTACAGAAAGGTATAAAACACACATACAAACAGAATGGCTATATTGCATGGTAATGATACATGGACTATGACTGCAGAGGACATGTGTTGACAGGAGAGCAATGAAGGTAATTTGCAACATCAGTGTGCATGACCGACAAAACACAACCATGTTGAGAGAAAAGTTAGGCACAAGAGGGATTGGCTTTAAGATGCAGGAGAGGAGAATGCATTAGTTTGGACATGTGATGTATATATGTGAAGACAGCTGTATAATGAAGTGCCTGTCACTGAAAGTGGATGGTACCAGTGGAAGATGGAGATCCAGGAAGACATGGGATGAAATGGTGAGGACTGATCTTAGGATGCTGGGTCTTATGGAAGAAATGACAATGGACTGAGATGTTTGACAAGATGAGGTTCTAGAGAAGACCAGCTCACATCAGTAAAATTAAGCAGTAGAAGCATTGTGTTCTACCCACATGTAACAAACTTTTCACACATCCTACCTCAAGAAACCAAATTACAATTCAAAACAGCACCTTTTTTTTCACAAACTATGATTGTCTTCCAACCTCCTTTCCTGCCTTCCACCCAGGTTTTCACTAGTCACTGCAATCCCCAGTTCCTACTTGCACCTTCTTGGCAACACCTAACTGTGCATATTATGACCTTCGTATCTATGCTCTGATCCTTGCTACTTGTGAGTATACCTTGCAACTTCACCATCTCTCTCCTGCTCTCTCTTACACTTTTGCTATTTCCTCCTCCTCCTCCTCTCTCTCTCTTAATTTTTCCCTCAGTCTTACCTCTGGCTGGGTAGCCATGCATCTCCTCTACAGTAGTACACCTATTTCTGCCCTGATTCTTGGTTGCTCTTTCTCTGTCTTGTTGGGTAATCATGTACCTCCTCTGTTGCAAGACACCTATTTCTCTGTCACACTCTAACCTTACATCATCTGATACTAGAGTACTTCTTCCAATGCCCACCCCCTCCTTTATAACAAGACACCTGTTTCTGCCTGTCTCTTTGTACCTGCTAAACTTTTAATCTCTGACATGAGTTCCCCTCTTCAAATGCCCCTACCCATTTCATAATTCTGTGTCATGCAAGTTACTTGATGACCCTGCCAGTGCTTGTACCATGTTAAAAGCATCCAGTCCACACTAATGTGGTTGGAATTTGGAAGGGCATCCAGCTATGTAAAACTCATGTTCAAACTAACCTTGTCTGTGCTAGTGCCACATAAAAAGTACTGAGTCCACTCTGCAGAGTGGTTGGTGTTAGGAAGGGCATCCAACCATAAAAAAACCCTGCCAAAATAGATACAGTGGCATAACGTAGATTTTCTACCTGGCTGGCTCCTGTGAACCATCCTACTTGTGCATGTAAGGAAGTTGAACATTAAATTATGATGATGATGATGATGATGAAACAAATAGAAGTAACATTAATTAAAAACTTCATTATCCCCTAACATTGTTCAGGGATGAATGTCACTAGTGATAAGTACTGAGGGACGGCACCTGTTGCATTTTGGCTTCTGACGTTTTTATTGGCCACTACCACAACCTACAGGCTCCACAAAAATGAGAATGGAATACAAGGGATAATAAAGCAGTATGCTTGCACTCTAACATGGTACCCTGTATAATAAGTCAATGTGTGTGATTTATATAGACAGAATTATAATATACCCAGAGCAAGGAATCAGTATCTCATACCTCGTCTACATGCCATAGATCTGCACTATCTAAGCTGGGGATAAGCACTGCCAACAACTCATACTAACATTTAGAAGCCTTTCTTATTAAATAAGATGTCCATGAGGTTATTTTTGTTTGAATCCAGAAGAAAAATGCTTCTTTGAACTAATGAATAAACTTTATACCTGTAAATTCAAATACACATACATTCCTTTGTTTAAGCTTTGAAAACATTAAGTTCATTCAAGATGTCCACTATCACAGTAATGTTCCTTCACCATGAAAAAAGTTAACATTTGTTAATGGGAGTACTTTCCATATTTATGAAGGCATAATTTAGCACATGTTTCATCATAATTTTATAAGTTCAAAGGAAAACTGAAAAGAATTTTGGACATTTTTGCTACCTTGTTGAGTGAACTCAACAGGAGTTTTTTTTTTCTATTAAGAATTATTGAATATTACAGTAAATAATCTTCAAAATTATTTGTGTAAATAAAGTCTGTGTGTGAGAGAGGAAGGGAGAGAGAAAGAGAGAGGGGGAAGAGAAGGAGAGAAGAGAGAGAAAAAAAGAGGAGAGAGAGGGAGAGGTGAATAAATGACAATGAATGTCTATTTGAAAATGTCTGGGCTCAAAAAATATGTTCAGATATAGAATTTTTTTTATTTTTTTGTTTTGTGCAGTATTTTACAAAATTAAATGTATTTTTTGAAAAGAAAAAAAGATCATCTATTATTTACTTGGCCATTATCATACACATTATGCTTTAAATTCATTTAGATCAATAGAATTAAATATTTTAAATTATTGTAAAGATAAAGTGAATCAAAATATCTGAAGCTTGAAATAAGCAAAAGAAAAACAGTTCGTCATTGGATGAATACTGATTGGAGAATCAATTGTCTTTAGTATATTTGATAATAGAAACTCAATTACCTAATTAGCAACAAACTGATGCTGACTACAGAAAATCAATTTAGTGTTCAAGATGACAGAGTAATATCTGTTCAGTAACTAACAAGAGCAAACAGTTCTGTGTTGGTTCTTTTTTCTTTTCTTTTTTTTACCAGAAGGTTAATGAGTAAAGTAAAAATGTTTCTGTCTAATCAGCAACACTAAAAATGCTTTTTTTTCATGATTCAATACAATAGAGATAAATCATACATTGGTTTCAAATTTTGATACATGACCAGAAATAGGAGAGGGGGACAAGTCAATTACATTGACCTCCCCATTGCTCAACTGATACTTATTTTATCAACTCTGAAAGGGTGAAAGGCAAAGTTGACCTTGACAGGATTTGAACTGAGAATGTAAAGATGGACAAAATACTGCCATGTATTTTGTCTAGTGTGCAAATGATTCTGTCAGCTCACTGCGTTATAGAGATAAATCATATACTGAGGAATCATTTCAATTGGAAGAGAAAACAAAAATCGGTCCACTAGTTGATTGGTCTACAAGAAATAATAGGACTATAAACTGCCCAACATACCTGAGGACTGGTTAACTGTTCATGGGATAAAAATTTATTTTCGGCATAATAAATAATATTAACAATCAGGAAATTAAATTTCAAAAATCTTTTTCACATGGTTTTGATAATTTAGTCATGTTCCAGGTAATTCTGTTGTTATAACAAGTAAAGAATCTAAAATTCAGAGAACATGTTCTAGTATCACACAGCCAATACCAACAAAATGGTTAACGTTGGATTTAACGATTCCACAAGGAGGAAAAAAAAAAAACCAAGGAAAAAACCATCAATTTCTAAAATCTTCAAAAAAAAAAACCTTCATAAAAAATGTTTTGAACAGTAGCAGACAGTTTAAGCAACCACCTCCAGCAAGATATAATCATTATTGAACTATAATTTCTCTTCTTTTCCACTGTAACTAGAAACTGGTTGATACGATGAAAAATATAACTGTTGCTTTTGTCAATCGAGGGTTAAGGGAGAAATTGCATACAATAAACACAATTGGTAAAAGTGCCAAAACATAAGAGAATAAAATATTTTCACATCACTAAAATCACTAATATATCTTAATTATAATTTTAAACATGATAAAATCTCTTAAGTCCTAATTAAACTAATAGTAACAGACATTTCTTAGTCTTTTGGAAAAAGATATAGTTAAGAAACATCAGCTTCGGACGGGGATGGACTCAGCCCAATTTGCCCGACATCTGAGCTAACTGTTAAACCAAGCACTCTGGCCTCTAATTCTTCCTGCTCTTCATCATGCTCATCATCACATTCTTCCCCATCATCATTTTCTTCCCCATCACTTGGCACAGGAGTTGTAGCTCGAGAAGAGGCTGGTGATGGGGGCTCAGATGGAGGACGTGGAAATAAGATCTTCTTACCCTGAAAAGAAAAATACTTACAATGTCAAAGCAAAAACAGAAAAAAACTAGGCATTGCTTCAATTTCCAACAAAGAACAACTAAATTATAAAATTACCAAATATTGATTTCAAATTTTGTCACAAAGTCAGCAATTCTAGGGGAGGTGATAAGTCAATTACATTGACATCCAAAGTTCAACTGGTAATTACTTTATTGCTAAAAGGTACAGTCAACACCAGCAGAATTTAAACTAAGAATGCTGAAAAGCATTTTGTCTGGCATGTTGATGATTTTGTCAGCCAACTGCCTTAGAATTATTAAATATCAATTTGAAGGTTGTGAAATAACATTTTCATATGTTAATATATAATAAGAGATAAACAAACCCTTAACCCTCAAATAAATCATTACCACTTCATTTTAGAAAAATAAAATTAAAAAGAGAATGTGTAAAAAAGAAGGAATAAGATAATATCTTTAAGAAGAGATGTAATTTTGAATGAATATTATTGAATGATCGATGATAAAAGCTCTAACTAAAGCTTTCAGAGAAAATCTTGAAAAATATTGGAAATAAAGGAATGGAACAAAAAAGAAAAACAAAATTGGTTTATACCTTCTTTTTTTCCCACAATATTTCTGATATAAATTCAAAAGTAAACTCAAAAGAATGTTCTGACAATTATACGAGGGTAAAGTTATCTTGCCAGGATAAGCTGGTCCCTCTAGGAGCTGTCCATTGCATTCCAGATGGGTCCGACCCATGCACAAAGATAAGCCTATCCATTGCACCACAGATAAGAGCTTGGTGTGCAGCATTGATGCTGCAAAGCTATGCTGGCATTCATTGCACTTGAAATGTCAGTATGGTGCATTAAGTTAATGACAGACACACAACTGTCAATGAGTACAAGGGTGAGTATTGCATGGTGGTGAAAACACTTTGTGCATATCCAGCACCCTGGTAAGTCCTTGTGGTTGCCCAGAAGATGCTGGGTGCATGCACGATGTTGGTCCTGTAACACTTTGTGGTGTCCTCCTCTGTGTTCATCCTTCATGGCCATAGTAAAAAATTACAGTCATATGAGAGTATGACATACACAGACTGACAGTGCTGTATTGATGAGATATAGTTATACACAATCAAATTTAACATGTTTGTGCACAGTAGGACATCGAAAGATTATGCTGTACAAGTTGTCTTGAGAGAAGAAATTTTCCTGAGAGACAATGCAAATATAAACACACCACAACACCATGGATGATGTCACCTGACTGGAGTAGAATGCATGCATTTCTGGGTCATTATGCTTCATCAAATATGCTTTATATATGCTTATATAAGAGCTGGAACTTTCAGAACAGCAAATAGTACATTAATGCTGCAAAACTCATTCTTACTTACAGATTAACAAAAATTACTAAAGGAGATATTTAAATATTTAAATGCCTGAGAAAAGTTGATGTTAATGAATTTATAATTTTCCAGCTAATTATTAAATACATCTTCAGAGATTTCTTTTTCTTTATATCTACATTTACACCAAACCTCAAAATTTATTGTGTATAAACGTATACAGATAATTCTTCTCTAAAAATGAACATTCTAAAAAATTATAATCACTGAGAAAAAAAAATCATTGGAAAAGAAAAGGACAAAATTATAATTGCATATGTTTATATTGAAGTGAGAATGGAAACAGGAATGAAACAGAAATGAAGAGGAAGAATTATATTTTCTCCTTTCTAATCATTAAAATGTACAAAATTAACCTATGATTAAAGCAGTATTAATTACAAACTGGATATTTGATTAATATTAGCAACATATTAAACCAAAATTAACAACATATTTAAATTTCATTTGATATTAACAAACAGAAATTACTTACGGTTAAACTGTCTTCATCAAATATTTCTGGATGGGTTTTATGAAGTGCAATTCGACGAGCTTTCACATAATACTGGAGAAGATAATGCAATTGAAAAATACATTAAAAAGAATGTCAGAATTTGTGAGGAAAATACTAAGTGATAGTCTCCTAAAACTAAAACAGCAATGCAACTCACAAAGAATACATAAAGCCAGGAAGGTTCCTGGCTTTATATATTTCGTTATTACCTACAGGGGACTAAACTTTGGACAAAGAAGGACAGACAAACAGATTAAATCAATTAGATCGACCTCAGTGCGTAACTGGTGCTTATTTCATCAACCCTGAAAGGATGAAAGGCAAAGACTGTTAGTATTAATTATACAGAGAAAAAAAAAGGAACGATACTCTACACACGAAGTGAGCGACGTGAGTGAGTACAATAATTATATTAAACAGGAAGCAACAGCGAATACGTAGGTAGAAACAACTAGAGAGTCAACTAGTCCACAGCCACAAAAACCAACGGTCGACTGACAGCAGCATACTGACTGCTACCTTAAGTAACTGTCTTGTTGCCTATGCAAAGTACTTATTTGCATAACAAGACACCTGAAAGTCTACTTCCAGCAAAGTTGACATCGGCTAAATTTGAACTCAGAACGTAATGGAAGGCGAAATATCAAAATACATAGAGAGGATAAACAAGGACAGACAATTTAGCTGGACTACTCGATTAGATCGACCCCAGTATGCGACTGATACTTAATTTATCGACCCCGAAAGGATGAAAGTTTAAGTTAACCTCGGCAGAATTTGAACTCAGAACGTAACGACAGACGAAATATCGCTTAACATTTCGTCTGACATGCTAACTATTCTGCCAGCTCGCCACCTTCCAGCATGTTAACAATTCTTATTTCTTTATTGTCCACAAGGAGTTAACATAGAGGGGACAATCAAGGACAGACAATTTGGCTGGACTAGTTGATTAGAATGACTCCAGTATGTGACTGGTACTTAATTTATTGACCCTGAAAGGATGAAAGGCTAAGTCGACCTCAGCAGAATTCGAACTCACAACGTAGCAATGGATGAAATACTGCTAAACATTTCGCCTGATGTGCTAACCATTCTTATTTCTTTATTACCCACAAAGAGCTATACATAGAGGGGACAAACAAGGACAGACAAGGTAGCCGGGTCAGGCGATTAGCTCAATCCCAGTATGCAACTGGTACTTAATTTATCGACCCCGAAAGGATGAAAGGCTAAGTCAACCTTGGCGGAATTTGAACTCAGAATGTAATGACAGGCGAAATATTGCTAAACATTTCACCCGATGCGCTAATGAATCTGCCAGCTCACTGCTTTCCTGGCTTTATATAATTGCAAAGTTCCTGGCTTTAAGGACATTGCAAAAGCCTTGTTGGAGGCTCAATGTTCTGAGTTCTTTTACTGAGATTAGAAAACCTGAAGGACTGGTGAAATAAGTCTGTGAATCTGAGAGGGGGAATGTGTTGAATAAAATCATAGTTAATTGATTCTCTTGTATTTTCTGTTACTAAAAGTTAAGAAATTTTCAGTACTGCTTAGTGTGCACATGTACGTGTAGATATATGGCAATTTTTGGAGGAATGCTTGTCTGCACATGTGCAGCTTAATGCACTGATGCGCTCTTCACCAAAGGACTATCAATTGCTGTTCTGCCATCATTCAAGGTGGATGTGCTGTGAACAATGTCTCCAACCTCTCCTGGTAGCTGGAGGGAACTCAACTCAACAACGTTCATTATTCCTGCCTGAAGTTATCAATTCTGCAGCTGTAAATAAAACATTTTCTGTTGAATTTGCTACGAGGTTTCTCGTGTTTA